>JAXIVD010002034.1:24078-29078 GCA_036785275.1 Cancer borealis
CATTTGGTTAGAATTGATTTTTCACAAAGAACGAAATTGATTATTTTCACAAAGAACGAAATGGGAAGGTACTAAAAAAAATCTTCATAACACAGGGAATGAAAAAAGAAGGAAAAGGAAAATGAAATCATAAAAAAATACCAAATTAAGAAAAAAATAGCATTTGAAGATACAAAAAAAAAAATCAGATAATCAAAAGAATGTGAAATCTTGAATAACATAAGACAAGAAAGGCGAGAACGAGAACAAGAACGAGACTTTATGCTAGTTAACATTACCACACGAGACAGCAAAAGGCGTTCCCCTGTCACTGCGGGAAGGGAACAGCGACAGGGTGTTGGGGAGACGCTGCAGGGGGAACTATTGATTCAGTTGTAGTAATTGGTTCTCTCCCTCCCTCGTTCTTTGTGTGGTAAGCAGCTTTGAAGGGCCGCTTGGTAAAGAGATGTATGGGAGAGGAACACGAGCTCACTTATTCCAGAGGTGTCAGTGTAAGAGTAGCGACACTGTTTTTATGCGTGTTCTGTAAGGTGGTAATTGTGATGTTCTCTTGCGCTGTTTGTTGTTTTGGGTGTTTGTATGGGAGAGAAAGAGTGTTGGGAGTGTGGTAGGGATAATATGTGGTGTGTTTTGTGTTGTAAATATTTGTTTGGTAATGTTTAATTCATACGTTTTACTTGAATCTCAGTTCTTCGTCTCATTCTAACTCATCTTAAAGTAAATATCACTCACCCTAACCTAAATTTCTTCCTCTAAACACCCTTTCACTCCATCCTGAGCTTACTCCCATAATTTACATAACCTACCTATTTACTCACCTTTAAATAAACTCATCACCTAAATTTTTACCCCCACTCAACTCTAAACCTCACCTTCCCTCACTCGTACCCTAGAATTAGCTCAGTGTATTGTCCTTTCTCCATGTAGTGCCTCCCAACATCATTGACGAGGAGACATCAGGAGACATACAGGTTAGGGATGGGGAGAGTGTGTCCTTGGTATGCACAGCGCGGGGGTATCCAGAACCTACGATCCTTTGGCGCCGGGAAGACAATGAGAAAATAATGCTACGACAAGGACGAGGAAATAAGTCAAAGGGTAAGTGTATGGGAGGGAAAAAAAGGGGAAATAAGGAAGGTAAGTGATACAGATATATAGATACGTAAATAATATGTAAATAAAATGACTCTACCAACATGATATAATAGAATTGAATAGTTGATTGATAATGTTCCCAATTTCCCTTCCACAGTGGACCAGGTTGAGGGTCGCTTCCTTAACCTGACGCGGGTGAGAAGGAAACAGATGGGCGCGTACCGGTGTATCGCCAAGAACGAGGTGCCTCCAGCCGTCATGAAGAGGATCACTGTCAGCGTACATTGTGAGTCCCATGTGTGTATATGTCTATGTATGTGTGTGTGCGTCTGTGTCCACTACTAAACCTCCTCCACACACACACACAGAAGAAAAGAAAAAAAAAGCATCTCGACGTTCTAATTGAAACGCATCTCTATTATTTCTTCATGGCATTCCAGCGTGACCTTTTGTCTGTCTCGTCGCCACAGACTCGTCCTTAATTCCCTGTTGTCGCTCCCTAGGCACCAGCGCGCCGCCACTCCCCCATAAAACCCACGAGGCGGACAACAAAGGACGTCAAGGAGTATTTTTCGTCCCGTCTTCTTCTCAACTGAAGCGATGATGCTGGATTAAGGGGCCTCTCTGATTTCCTCTCTTGAGTCTCGCTGTAATAACTCGAGGCGGAGGCGGCGGAGGGAGTTTCCGCTCCTTGACACGAAAAATGTCGCCAAATAAAGATGGAGAACAAAGCAGCTGTGTCCAGAATGCGGGACGAGTGGCCATATAACCTCTGACCTCCATTTACAAACAGATTTGCCAGCGAAATTCCATTCTACTGTGGAGGGGAGAGTCGCCCACCCTACCCCGGACCCTCCTCTTGTCCCCTGGCAGTGGTTCCTCGTCTGCCCGGCGCCACACTGAGCCCCTCTGCTGCTCTGCCCTTCCCTACGGCCCCAGAACCACCACCCTAACGATAATTGATGCCTTTTCCCTTCACTAGGATCACAGAAACGAGAATCTAGTTTTTTTTCGGTGTGTGTGTGTGTGTTTCGCGTCTTGAAATGTATAGTTTTTCATCTCCTCTTTATTTTTGGGAGAAAGACAGTCGGTTTTGAGCCCAAATGTTACGTCATGTGATATCTGTCTTGGTTTTGTTGTGACAGCGAGGAAAACAAAACACGAGAGACGTGATACAACACCCAACTAGACCGTAAATCTTAAGTCTCCATTTCATTCTGGGGTCAAGAACACGTGCTTCACCAAGGCAGAGAAGGAGGCTTTGATGGGCTTCACGTGGGTCATGGGTCATGGGTCGTGGGTCGTGGGTCTTGTTTACAGCCAGACAAAATTCACGAGGTGCGGCCCTACAAAACGCCTCTTGTCGGTGATACATATTAGAAAGGCCGCGAGGAGAAATACGCGGCGCAATGCATCAGTTTTCTTATCATATATTGGAAGGTTCATGTGTCTTCCCACGTGACGAATGAGCCAATAATTTTACGGGAGGCGCGCGCAGGATGTGATGTGTTGTGGATTGTTGCTTCTCCCTCCCACCTTCCGCCTCTGAAGGTGATGCAGTACTTGTCTCGGACCTCTGTTTTTATATCTGATTCAAGGTGGTTTGCAGGTGAGTTTTTTTTCATCTTTTACGTATAGCAGGTATTCATTTTTTTTTAATTAACTTTGTGGTATTGTTTTAAATTTGAATAAGTTTTTTTTAATTTATTTCGTGCATAGCTATCCATACATACATATATACATACACACGTCACCTTCCCTCCTGCCCCCTTGTATGTGCGTGTGTGTGTTACTCTGCAGGCAAACAGTTCACTAACATGGATTTTTAGGGCAAACGATAAAATACAGAAATGCAAATAATACGTTTAGAGATAAATTTTCACATGGCACCAAGTGTTAATTTATAGAGTGTGGCGGCGAGGCAAAGGAATGTTTATTGATAATTAATACTTTTATCGATTATTTGCATTGCTGATCAGTGACTCTCTTGTGTGGTTTCTTATGATAACTTCTTTCTACATACTTTTTCCTGTGTTTTCTTACAGACATTTTACTTTACTCTTAAAATTGTCTGTCTTTCACACTGTTACCTATCCTATTTGACTTTTGTTCTGTCTCGAGTTACGTTTCTTGTGGTACCTTCTCCCCCTCTCTCTTATTCTTCGCTTTTCCTCTCTTCTATTCATGTATAGTGGTCTTCCTTCCTTCAGTTTCCCTTCCTCTGTAACACTCCTTTGCTCACTCCCTACCATGTCCTCTCCTCCTTGCCTCTTATCGCTAAACCCTTTATCTGTGTCCTAAAGTGGTTTCAATCCCCTTACTCGCCTTCCCTGTAACTGTTTTCTGATGTGGTTTTCTCTCTACCTTCTATCTGTCCTGTTTTCCTTCTAGCATTTATTTTTTGTAGCTCTATCCTTTTTCCTGTTTCTCTTCTTCAGGTATTTTAGTAACGATAATCTATAGAGTATTACATGTAGGTTCAGAATGACTGTATCGGTGGAAGGCTCCTCGATCCTTCATCAGTATCCTGCCTCTGCTCTCTTGTCAGTTCCTTTCACAAAATTCCACTCGGCAATCAGACTTGAATTAACTTCCCTTTTGGTATATTCACTAATATTACTTTTTTTTTATTTAGAGTAGGCGAGGGAGGGATGGATGGAGGGAGGGAGGAAGGGAGGGAGGGAGGAAAGAGACGGGGGGAGGGAGGGATGGAGGGAGGAATGAGGGCAGAAATAGCAGATTTCTTTCATGATTTACACAATAGTCGTATCGTCTGGCCCAGATTTTAGCTTACACAGTGCAATCGTTCACTTTTGTTGAAACTCTGCACTTCATTAAGTTTGCATAGTTTTCGAAGCTTTAAACCCGACCTCCACTTAATGAAACCCCAGGCTACGGTTCGAAGCAGTATTGTTCAATGTTTCGTACACCAGAAAGGAAGAAAACGCGCTCCAGATTTAAATGTATTTTTTACCAGACTTTTAATATTGGAAAGATTTCATACACTCGATTTTTTTTTTCTCCTTTACGTCTTTTATTCATAGCCTGGCAGTGGAAGTTGAATACAAAAAAAACATGTAATCATATTCATTATTTACCTATTTATTTCTTTATCTATTCATCTATTTCATGTATTTAGTTCTGAAGCGGAAATGGGAGACGTGATTCCATTATCTAATTGCTTTCCGATTATTTCACTCGATCCCATTACAAAGAATTGCCTCCAGGTGACGCTTTTTCTATATCCTTTCGTATGCATGCTAAAAAAAAATCTAGTTTCCTTCTTTCCGACACCAATACTCAGCTGCTGCCTCTACCGCGCCTTCCAGACACTCACACCCCTCCTAGTATCCCCTCCCACGCCCTCCCCGACACACGCCTTGCCCTGGCCTCTCACACGCCCAATAAAGAACGTTACAAGTGCTAGAAGGACTAATAGAGTTTCGAGGTGCGGCCCAAACCCATCACTTGGCGGAACACACAATACGTTTCGCTTTTTTCTCTGTGATTTTATCGTTTCTCCATTGGCTGTAACAGTGAAAGGGAAAATTATGGCGACTTTTAATGGCGGGCGACGAAATATAAAGTTTTCATGAACCAACAAAGAATGAACAAGGCCAAGAAAATGTTCAGCCCCGCAAGGCTTTGACTCGCCCGCTAAGTTTGGGGATTGGTTTTTCAAGTTTTTTCAAGACGACGTGATGGTAAGAATAGAAAAATAAATATACTTGTCTAAAAAAAAAATAAAATAAAATAAAGATGAAGTATAAGAAGAAGAAAAAAAAAAAGTTAAAATAAACTTCTTTTGGTCCTTTTAATATTAGATTAACTTCCCTCAAAAGTTGACAAGTTCCCGTGTGTGTCGGCGGCGCTAAGATAAACACAGATAACACTGTTGAAATTAA
>JAXIVD010002034.1:31578-41578 GCA_036785275.1 Cancer borealis
TACTTTCCTATATTTTCTGTTCTTCCTTGTTTTATTCATATTTTCCTTGAGTTTTCCTGGACCTTCATCCTTCTTATCATATTATTCTTATCATTATCACCCTTTTTCCCTCTTCATCTTCCTCCTCTTCCCTTTCCTGCAGGACCAAATACAAGGTGAAGGATTCATTTTGGTCATATCACACCAACATGTCACTTCTTATACGTAATGTTGAGAAGACTGACATTGGAACCTATACTTGTGTCGCGAGGAACTCAATCAGCCAAGCGGAGGGACAGATCCGTACGTATGAGATCGACCCTCCTATCCAAGCCACTAATCGCCCTACTACTGATAGAGGAGTACCGGGCGCTAATGTCTTCTCTAACACCCTTGATCACAGTGCTAAGCCTTCAGGTGAGTCTTGTAGGTGTATTGGTGTGGTTTTTAGGTGATGTTTGTGTGTGTGTTAGTGTTATTATGTGATTTGTGATGTTTTTTATTAGTTTTGTATCGTGTTTTTTGTGTTTTTACTTATTTTTGTTGTTATTTTTAGTATTATTATCCTTTGTTTAAGTTTATTACGTACATAGTTTCCTTTTGTGGCTCGTCTCTACCTTTTTCCTCTTCGTGGTCACCTGTCAACCCTCCCTCTTATCCTTCCTCCCTCCCTCTTACTCCTCTTCCCTTACCCTCTCTCTCTCCAGGTCTGTCTTCTGCCCCTCCATCTAGTTCCCTCTCTCAGCATCCTCCCTTGAACACCCTCTGTCTTCCTCTTCCCTCCAGCCTCCCTCCCTCTACCTCCCTCCCTTCCCCTTAGACCTTCCCCACGTCTCTCCTCGCCTGGGACTCTCTCTGGTCAGGAAGAGGAGCAACGTTTCAACCTGTCACTGTCTAGCTGTGGCCAATACGTCTAGAGAGAGAAAGAGAGAGAGAAAGAGAGAGAGAGAGAGAAAACAAAAATAGTTACCCAAGATATTTATGTATTATTTAGTTTGTGTTTATTTATCTATCAATTCATTTTTTTGGTATTTCTGAAAGCTATATATATTTTTTTGTTTTTTGATGTATTTTTTTTATTAATTGTTTTCTCAACGTGTATTGTCAGCGTAAAGTTTTTTGAGTCCACGAAGCAACTCTCAAAGATTTTATTAGATTTTCCTTGGTGACAAAAGGGTAATTTTTGGTGCGGTCGAAAATTACTGTCTTGTCTTCACCCTTTTCTTCGCTGTCTAATTAAAGGTCATTGTTTCATGTTTTTTTTATGTATTTTTATTTTTCATTTGTTTTGGTTAAGTTTGCGATGCTTTTCGGTATAAATTGTCAACATTCTCTCATCAGCAAGAACAAATAACATGTGGATTATATATATTTTTCCCTTTCTGTTTGTCGATGGAATGTTATTATAAATTTTTTTCATTCAAATTCACTAGTTTTCATTTTATTATTAGATAAGAATTTCTGGATTCCAAACTTTTGTCTCTACTACTGCTACTACTACTACTACTATTACTACTACTATTACTACTACTACTACTACTACTACTACTACTACTACTACTACTACTACTACTACTACTACTACTGGTACATCCTTTCCTTACCACCTCTCCCTTCTCTCCTCCGCCACAGGTCTGCACAAAAACCAGGTTGACGAGGAGTATCACCAACACAAGATGACGGAGGACACGTCGCAGATCTCCATCAACAAAGGTAAGAGGAAGGATCTGCACAGCTTCACCCTCGATCAGGACAACGGCCGCAACACCGCCCACCGCCCTGCTCTCTCCTCAGGGGCGGGAGCAGCGGCCTCAGCTACAACGGGCCTCCTCACGCTCCTGCTCTGCTCCCGTCACTCCGCTCATTGGTTCTGAATCATCCGCTCATCTCCTACGTAGATCTAAGTGTACGGCATATGATCCTCTCCAGGTTACGCGCGTGTGTTGACGCGTTTCTATCACTGTAATGTTCTTATGTATACAAAAAATTGCTCTGTTTTTCCTTGCGGTTAATGTTGACGTTGTCCTCTTGTCACGCACGCGTCCCGGAGCCTGAGAACCTTTGCACTTCACTCCGTAACGCTAAGGAAACCAGTCTTATTATAAGGCTTTGCTGCCAAGAGGAGCGTCGTCCGATCTACAGTGGTATTCAAAAAGTGATTCTTGGTGAAGCGGAGTGTGTGTAGCCGATGTGAAGCATGACGTGACTGGCGGTGTTGAGGCCGCCTGTGGGAGGCGAGGCGAGGAGGTGAGGAGCAGTGACGGTGACGGTGACTTGCAGTGCAATGATTGTACTTTAAAAAGAAATCTCTTTTCGAATACCACGTGTGTCCTTTGAGTGGGATTGTGTAGTTGGTTTGTGCCGCGAGGAAATTGCTTTGATTGTTTGTCGGTGACTCGCCTTGTCCTTGTATTCTGCTGTTAGTATGACAACCATTCGACCTTCTCTTATCACTTATGAGACTTGTCCGTTTCACATGTTTATATCAGGATCCTTAACAACTGTTACCCTAGACGATTAACAAGATAAAGAAAACTTATAAGATATGTGATACAGCTGTAGAAGCAGCTGGTCAACTCTAACCCTCGCGTTCCCATTCCCCACAAGTGCCCGCCCAAGGGGGCGCCGCCCTCGGACCGCCGCCCTCATCTCAGACAGCTAAACTGAAGGCAAGTCATTTATCATGTGTTGAAATAATGGTTCCAACACAAGGAGGATGTGTCACCCTCCAACAGTTGGGTGTGAGTATGTTGAGGTGGAGTGTGAGGTGTCCAGCACCGCACCGCCAGGCGGGGCCTTGCCTGGCCACCACACCGCCGCGGCCGCCGCCTCCCCCGCCGCTTCTGCCGGCTCCACCGCCGCCCCGCAGCGGGACGAGTGTTCACCAAACACCACAAGTGTTGGCCAAGAAGCACATTACGTTTCAGACATTTCCCATCATGAAAATGGAACACTTTTGAACCAGTATTTCACAGAATATTTTATAACCTTTATTTACTAAGAAAAAAAATTGTCAAGTCGCCATTTAGCATCAGAGTTTTCACTGGTACAGAAACATTTGGTTACAAGGATGCACAGCCCCAGACACTCACCTGGAGGCAGCTTGTGTCCTGCCTCGGTCACCTGCCACCTCAGCACCGACGGCTGGTGGCGGCGGCAACACCACACCACTTCATGTACAGACGAAGGGAATCAGGTTGTGGACAGCTGCCCCGCCACCAGCCTCGGTGGAGCTGAAGCACAGCCTTGGCTAAGCAGCCCTGCCCCGTCCAGCCCTGCCCTGTCCTGCCCTGCCCTGCCCCATGCCATGCCAGGACCTTACACAATTACCTGCAGTAAACACAGTGTCAGCCGGGCACCAGCACAACGCACCTCAGGATTTGTTGCTGGTGGTCAGGCAGCAGAGGTGCACGGGGCGGGGCAGGGCGAAGAGGGGCGGGGCGGGGCGGGACAGGGCAGAGCAGGGCAGGGCAGGGCAGGGCAGGGCGAGGCGAGGCTTCAATCCTTCCACGGCCGTGAGTGAAAGAATAATCCCTGAACTTATTATGATGTATAAACAGAGATGTATAAAGGCTATATATAGATGCATATATCTGGTGACAATAAGCTTGTTTATCAGTTGACTTTATTATTGACGCTTATCATTCCTTTACAGCTTTACTTTGCGTATTTGTCCTCCTCCTCCTCGTCCTCGTCCTCCTCGTCCTCGTCCTGTGTATATTGAAGTGTCGCCGCCCTGGGCCTGAGTTGTGGGGTGTTGTTAGTTAGTGTTGTGACGGCGCAGCTCTGCCTCGGCCGCGCTGCTTGGTTGTAAATACGGAGACTAAGTATTGAGACGGAGAGTTTAAGTTTACTAACGTTTTATGTAAAAATGTATAGTAAAAAAAGGAATAATGGATATGTTCTTCATTTTCCTTCATAAACTTGTAAGGATTGTAATGCATAACGGTACTCAGTAAGAAAATGTATGTGATTACTTAGAAAAACCCTACTAGAGACTCAAGAGAAAAATATAGTATTAAATAAACAAAGTGTAGAGGAATATTATATGAGGGAATTATCAACACATCGTTTCTGGAATTCCCAAGGACGTCTTTCCCTTCAACAATCGCTTCCTGCCCCCCCTCCGGCCCCCCTCTGCCCCCATCCGTCCCCTGGCTAAGTAGTTGCAGGTAAGTAACACCTTCACCTGCTCAGTGGCTCATTAACACCTCCAATTATACAGTAACAGGTATCAGGCCTCACAGAACCAAAGTGATGTGTCAGAGTGAGCGTAGATATAAAACTTGGGTCATTACTTTCTTTATTTAAGTTAAACGTGTGAGAGGATTCCACCTTCACTATAAAACATATATAAGTATTCAATATAACAATTCACTATGATAATAAATGATAACATAGCTTTTTTTAATGTATTCTTGGACTGATTTATTTATATATTCATTTTTATAAGACGTGGCAACATGGTGTGATAGAAAACGTGACTCACGCCATGCGCAGTTAGTGTTATGTGTGTGTGACTACCTGTGGAGGAGCTCTGGAATATTACTCTAATATCTCCCTTCTTAAACCTTCCCCGATTGATTGAGTGACGTGAAAGGTGTCAAGAGTGGACGGACAATTCACGGAGAGTGCCAAGAATAACGAAGACCTGAGAGGAAGAGAAAATAAGGTATATATTACATCTTTCGTTATGACTTCCGGTCGGCCCTGCATTTTGTTTCTTTGTTTAGAGAATTCACGTTTTTATCGCAGTAATTAATGGTAGTGACTAATATAGTATATGTTAATGCAAATGTTATTCTCTGTTATGAATCGAATTTGTTATTATGGAAGAGAGACGAAAGATTTTGAAGTGATAGAGGTGGTAGGGATGAGGAAGCGGGAAGGAGAAATTGGTATTGGAGGTGGAGGGATAGGGAGGAACCAGGAAGTGGGGGATTTAAAGATTGGTTAAAGAGGTGGTTAGGGGAGGAGGAGGAGGGGGAGGCTAGGGTGTGGGTAGGGTTAGGGGAAGCGGAGGGAGGTGGATAACGAGCTGATAACATGCTAGGTAGTTATTGTTATTATTATTTATACGAAATTCAATACAGGATGATGAAATTATCTGAAATCAGTGTCTGTTGTCTTCTCTTGGTGATGAAAGAGAAATAAAAGTAATATGCAAGTTGAAATTATATAAAGAGTGTGTGTGTGTGTGTGTGTGTGTGTGTGTGTGTGTGTGTGTGTGTGTGTGTGTGTGTGTGTGTGTGTGTGAGGCTGACGATTTGCTGAATATAATAAAGAAAAGAAAAGTTGATCAACAAAAAATGTATGTGTGTGTGTGTGTGTGTGTGTGTGTGTGTGTGTGTGTGTGTGTGTGTGTGTGTGTGTGTGTGTACGCGGGTTGGCTGCCTCCTGGCCAATAAGAGGACGAGGCTGGCTGCGTGACGTCACCTTCGCCACCTCCTTCCTTCCACTCCACCTCTTCCTCCACCGCCTACTCGCTCTCTCTCGCTTTCCTTCCCTCCACCCACTACCACGCCCACCTTCTCCTCCACCCACTACCACGCCCACCTCCTTCTCCACCCACAAGCCCCTACAAGTCTTCTTAGCCTCTCGTGACCATTTCTTTCACCTCCTCCACCTCTTCCTCCCTACCACTTCTCCCCTCATACCCCCACCTCATTCTAACCCCCTTGGACACACTCTCTCTCTCTCTCTCTCTCTCTCTCTCTCTCTCTCTCTCTCTCTCTCTCTCTCTCTCTCTCTCTCTCTCTCTCTCTCTTCTTATAATATTAGTGTTTTCTCCTCACAAATATTTTCCTAAAACCAACAATCCATTTTAGTCGTTGTAGAAAATTCTGAATTGCAATTATGGTTTGAATAAATGTACAAATTAATCTCTTCCTGGAAATTTGGTGGGAAGATTTTATTTGTTAATTTGCTTGTAAGATGTTGAATAGTCGAGAGAGAGAGAGAGAGAGAGAGAGAGAGAGAGAGAGAGAGAGAGAGAGAGAGAGAGAGAGAGAGAGAGAGAGAGACAGAAAGAAAAAAATACAGACAGGCATACAGACAAACAGACAGATGAATACAAAGATAGAGAAGAAATACTATGCATAAAACACACACACACACACACACACACACACACACACACACACACACACACACACACACACACACACACACACACACACAGGGTCATTCTCTTTTTGCAATATGTTTGTGTGAATATGTCACCCTTGGGCTTTATATAGCAAGAGGATGAAGGGAGGCACAGAGGGAGAGAGGAAAGGAATTAAACAATAATAAACGAAGAGAAAGAGACACCATGAATATAAGATAAAAAAGGTTATATTTCTCGTCCGTCCGATAAGAGTAGATTATATTGAGGGTAAAACGGGGTTAAAATGGGAAAGATATTTTTATTACGTTAAAAGTAAATAATGTTTTCATACATACATCCATACATATATATATATATATATATATATATATATATATACATAGATAAATATATAAAAACATACATATATACATAAAAATAAATTAAAATAGATCAGAATAGGTGCTTATATATTTTTTTAGTCTATTTATATTGGTATTATAAAAGCTGATCTTAGAAACATGACCTACCTTAACCTATAGTAACCTAGATCATTAAAGAGATTAATATAACTTTTAAACAGTAAGTTATATCAGTCATCGAGTTAAAATTATAAAATGACTTTGTTACAACCTAATATAACCTGACCTAACTTAACCTGACCTAACTTAACCTGACCTAACTTAACCTGACCTAACTTAACTTGACCTAACCTAACCAAACACTAATTAACTTCTCTAAACCCCCATACAACTTAACATATAGACACATTTCAGTCATCCATTTAATCAGATTAGGGAGAAATTACTTAATTAAACATATAACCTCACCTACCTTAACACACCTTAACTTAAACGCGACTAATAAGAGTATATCACTATCTACTCCCTCGTCTCGTTTAGTGATGCAATGTGACAAGGCGTGAGGAAGCTATAGGTCCGGGTGAAACTTTATAAATGTGATCCCAGTGTTATTGAAAAGCTGAATAGGCAAGGAAAGGGGAGTGGAAGAAGGGTTGTGTATGGGAGGAAATGAATACGTGTGAATGTATAGCAGTAAAAAGACTATGTAGGGTATTATTGAAGGGTATGTGTGTGTGTGTGTGTGTGTGTGTGTGTGTGTGTGTGTGTGTGTGTGTGTGTGTGTGTGTGTGTGTGTGTGTGTGTGTCACGTTAAGTCAGGTTTGGAAAATATTATTGAATGTATTGAAAGTTTGATTGATCGAAGAGAGAGAGAGAGAGAGAGAGAGAGAGAGAGAGAGAGAGAGAGAGAGAGAGAGAGAGAGAGAGAGAGAGAGAGAGAGAGACCCCCCCTAACCCCTAAGGACACGCCCACACCTGCCATTACATATGTGTTGTGAACGCTACATAACACACTATTACCCCCATCCTCCTTTTTTTTTAACCACTAACTCATCCAAAGTTATTACGGATAGAAAACAAAATTATATATGTAATTTTCAGCACATAGAGAAGTAAAAAAAATCGATAAATTAGATAAAAATATAATTGTTATAGTCTCTACGAATTTATTTTTATATTTATTATCATCATTTAGTATTTTCTTTGTACTATTCGTTGAAATGGAAAGGAAACTAGCTAAGGGTTGATACAAAAAAATATTCAGTAATTTAACTACAGACGTAAAACTATTTATAACATCAACAGATTTAGTGAAAAATAAAAATAATACTAACGTTACGAGGCTTTCATGAATCTTTTTTTTTATTCATATATATTTTTTTAACATTTCCAACAGTCCACTTTGGTTATCGTAGCTGACACATGCAATACAACTATGTCTGGCAACACAACACAGCTTATCTCCCGTTAACTCAATTGCCAATATTTACACCCGATGCCTTTGTGTTCGTACTGGCAACATCACCCGTTAGTCTGCGGTGTGTGTTGAGCGGTGACCTGCAACACAACAATACAACACAACACAACACAACACAGCACAACAAGGCGGGTGTAGGATGGAAGCAAGTCTCTCTAGATAGCAACACAACAGCAACACACAGAGATAGAATGAGGTGCTAGAGAGATAGGAACACAAGAGAGGAGAGAGAGAGATAGTGTTACATGTGAGGTTAGTGCATGGTCAGTTGTCGTTGTGTTGTGTTGTGTTGTGGGGATTGGTAACACCTGCGCGTGGAGACTGCATGTAGTGTAGAAATACCGCTGTTTTTATTTTATTTTTCACATTCTTTTCTTTATTTTTCTGCATTGAGTGACATTTTGTGTTACCCAGATGTACGGTTCGTATTTTTTCCAGTATATTTATTCACTTATAACTTCTGATAGAGTTGGTATTTTGGGAATTTCATGGTTTTTCGTCTAAATTCTCGATAATTCTGCCTTGAATGATGGTATTATTCAGAAATTATTATCATTATTATTATTATTATTATCATTATTATTGTATATTTTAGTTGAGATAGAGAGAGAGAGAGAGAGCGAAAAAAAAAAGGAAGAGAAGGAGAAGGAGACTAGTGTGCAAGGGAGGCTGGAAAGAAATCACATTATCGAACAGCAATTGAAATGAGGCTTATGAGACGCCCAGAACTGAGGACAAGGCATCCACCCACACCCAACACCCTTCCCAACACCCTTCCCAACACCCTTCCCTACACCCTTCCCCCCCCCTAAATCCCGCCCAACCCCACCACTGTCTCCATGTGGTTTGATCTTAGTCAGTCCTTCCTGCATCAGACAAGAAGACAAATGTAGATGGGGTCATGAAGGAGGAATCACATGTCTCCCTCATGAAGCCTTGACTCTAACTCTCGTCTCTATGGCAACCGAAAGAAAAGCAGCTCAAGGAAGGAAAGGAAGGAGGAGAAGGAGGAGCTAAAAGAAAGGTGGTGAAGGGAACGGGAAGAGGGAGACCGGGGTGTGGCTTCCAGTAAAACGATCATTGTGTTTCCAATTCAATTTCCGAGTATCGCCGTGCCCGGTGCGAGCGCTCCCCACTGGCCCATCCATCCGCCTGGCCTCCGCTCCGCCCTGTCGGGTTGCCCTCCCTCCGACGCGACACTCACTCTTAAACAAGTCTTACAACTACTCAGTAACGCCATTGCACCCCTCCACTGCTAGAGAAGTGCCGTAGATCAAGCCTCGCCACCCATACTCGACGTAAGAGCTATGCATCTAAACGAGAGCCTCTAGCTATTGAAAAGAAATGGTCGGCGGTCGGCATTCCATTGCTTTTCTTAAAACAAGCAGCAGTGACCGGTGTTGAGTCCGGCTGCTGGACTGGCCCCTTGAGACGACTTGCTCCCACGATTTATCGGCCAGATACAATACGACACCTCGCCCACCACACCCAACCAATTTATAGAAAGTGCGTGTGTGGTGAGGAAGACCAAGAATTAGTGTACAGCACGTGTGTGTGTGTGTGTGTGTGTGTGTGTGTGTGTGTGTGTGTGTGTGTGTGTGTGTGTGTGTGTGTGTGTGTGTGTGTGTGTGTGTGAGAGAGAGAGAGAGAGAGAGAGAGAGAGAGAGAGAGAGAGAGAGAGAGAGAGAGAGAGAGAGAGAGAGAGAGAGAGAGAGAGAGAGAGAGAGAGAGAGAGAGAGAGAGAGAGACAGAGACAGAGACAGAGAGAGAGAGAGAGAGAGAGAGAGAGAGAGAGAGAGAGAGAGTTACCGATTTGGGAGGAGGTACAGGTGTGGCGTCAGGTGTGGAGGTGAGTGTGTGGGTGAGGCGAAGGTTGAAGAGTCTTGTGAGGAAGGAGTGGAGAGGAGGAAGGTGGTGACGGTGAGAAGGGACGAGGGAAAGGAAATAATTTTATACCTAGTCGTGAGTTAACTTTACAATACATTAGACACACACACACACACACACACACACACACACACACACACACACACACACACACACACACACACACACACACACACTTACACAATACAGAAGAAAAAAGATGCAGAT
>JAXIVD010002034.1:46578-47895 GCA_036785275.1 Cancer borealis
TTTTTGTTTTTTATGTTCTTCCTAAAAAAAAATATATGGAGTTTGTTAAGTAAGGATTTGTATTTTATTTTATTTTTTTTGTATTGTATTAAGTTTGAAATTATTTTATATTGAAAGGAAAATCATAACATTAATTTTTTTTTTTTATATATATACCTCCTCGTTTTCGTTCTTAATCTTCCTCTCCTTCTCTTCTCGTACTACAGACACACACACACACACACACACACACACACACACACACACACACACACACACACACACACACACACACACACACACACATACACACACACACACACACGTAATGAAGTACTCCCAGCTAGGTTAACATTCAGTACTCTTGTGTTGTTGGACGTGAGACTGGCGCCAAATTTACATGATAAAAGATGTTGATCGACCCGGTGAAGATATTTTGGATTTGCAACGAAGAATGCAGATGAGGAAGCAAATGGAAGGTGGAGGTAGAGGTAGAGGAGGAGGAAGAGGAGGAGGAGGAGGAGGAGGAGGAGGAGGAGGAGGAGGAGGAGGAGGAGGAGGAGGAAAAGTGCACATGAGGAGAGCTTAACACACATACACATACACACACAGACTGGGATGAAATACTAAACAGCCTCATTAAAAGGGAGAACAATATGGATGTTTATCTATTGATTTACTAACCCGGGAACAGACTAAGAGTTGATATCGTACGCGAGGAAAAATTACCGTACATTTAGATGGCAGGAGGAAAATTTTGCGGAGAGAGAGAGAACATGAAAGTGGAAGGAGGGAGGAAACAAAAGAGGTAAAATGAAGAGGAGGAAAGGAGGGAGGGAAGGAGGAAAACGTGGAAGGAGGTAAGAGATTTGTTCTGAATCATCTCGATATTTCCGTGTTGATAAATGGCTCGCGTGTGGAATGATTAAAAATATTCATCCTTCATTCTTTCTATTCATCTCGTTGCTTCATGTCTCTCCAGGGTAAGCTTCCCCAGAGAATGGCCCAATTTCACTAGGGGGATTTGCTTTCTTTCTCTTTCTCTTTTTCTTTTTTCCCCCTCTCTCTCTCTCTCTCTCTCTATTTCGGTTTTATAATACTTTTCCTTCATCCCATTCTCTCTCTTTCTATCTCTATCTCTCTCTCTTTATCTTGTCTTTATTTCTCCCTCTACTAATCCTTCTTTCTTTTTACCTTCCTTTATTTCTCTATGTACTTTCTTTCTTTCTTTCTCTCTTCGTCCCCCTTTGCTTTATTTTTTTTCTGGCTGCCTTTCTCTTTCTCTTGCTTTCTTTCTCTTTCTCTCTTTCTCTTCTTCTCTTTCTCTTCCTCCCTCAG
>JAXIVD010002034.1:48095-55595 GCA_036785275.1 Cancer borealis
CTCCAATTAGACTTGAGATCAGGTGCTTCTATGTTATTTTTTTCCTCTCTCTCTCTCTTTCTGTTCCCCGTGACAGGTGTGTGTGAGTTCCCTTGATCGGAGAACGTGTACCAAATGAGGACGAATTAGAATCACAAACCTGTATTTACTTCGTCCTTGGAAGGGGAATGTGAAGGAAATAAAATGTACGAAATATGAGGGTAATTTCTTAAACACGTATTCTATCAAGGTGTGTGTGTGTGTGTGTGTGTGTGTGTGTGTGTGTGTGTGTGTGTGTGTGTGTGTGTGTGTGTGTGTGTGTGTGTGTGTGTTGCAAGACAACACCTGCGTTACACCTGTGACCTGAATGTTCTCTTTGAATTGAATTTTAATACTGTAAAATAAAAAGTAATTTCACTTACTCGTAAATGACGAACCGCAGCTGGGGAAAACGCCTTATATTTTTTCCCCCTTCCTTCCTCTTCCTTCCTCTTCCTCTCTCTCTCTCTCTCCTCCCTCTCGTTCCTCTGTTGGCAAGTAACGAAAGTAACAGTCAAGACACTTTCCCGGAGCAAATTGGCCGTAAATACCGGGCCTAAGTCTGGGAATTTCTCCAAAAGCCTTAATTAGTTAATAAAGAAAATAATACTCATCCGGTATTCGTCTGTTGGCAAGAGGTTAATTTGTTTTAAGAGTAATAAATAATAATTGAGTTTTCCCTCTTACGGTGTGTGTGTGTGTGTGTGTGTGTGTGTGTGTGTGTGTGTGTGTGTGTGTGTGTGTGTGTGTGTGTGTGTGTGTGTGTGTGTACTGTGGTAAGGGCCTCCACAGTATCGTTCTGAAGGTCATTATCGCCTGTACGTCCATCATTTTCCCTCCATTCCCCCTCCATTCCCCTCTCTTTACCCCTCATTCCCTCCCTTACCCTCACCCCCGCACTCCCTTCCCCTCCCTCACATGCCAGAACCTTGTCGCCTTGTACTGTCTCTTTGCAAACATGTCATCTAGTATTAACATTATAAAAGTCAAATAGAAAAGGATTAAAAAAAAAAATACAATACAACATCCAATTGGCTCTAGGATAAATTAGGATAAACTAAAATTTAAAACGTCCCCAAATTATCACCATAAAAAAAACTATTTCATCCTTGTAAATGCTAGTAAATACCAGGAAACGTTCGTGATAAGACAGATGGGCGTGTGTGTGTGTGTGTGTGCGTGTGTGTGCGTGTGGGGCGGAGGAGCAAGGATAAGGCGGGGCTCCCAAAGGACTCCGACCATAATGGATTAAGGAAGGATTAGCAAAGGTCACCCCGCTAGCCAGGATAATCAGGATTGGGATTATCTTGAATTAGCCAGTTTTCTTGCAAATGTTACATCATTAGCCGCTGCAATCACGTGTAATTAGTGAGATTAAGCGCGTTGTTACCGACGGGAAAATTCTACTTTTTTTCCGAAGTGTTAATGGGTAATTGGGAGACAGAAGCGCGAAAGGATCGGGGAAAAAACTTAAGAAAAAAAGGTGAGGCAAGAAATGAAGTTTCCTTAAAGACAGGGGAAAAAAACGGGTCTGTAATGAAAAGAGTTGACGGAAGGAGACGGGAAGAGAGGAAAAGAAAAGGAAAAAAAGAATGGAGACAAGAATAATGATAGAATGTAAATAGCGAAAAATAAACTAAATAGAACGAAATATTGTAGATAATTTAAACGAAAGAATATTAAGATTAACGAAACCAAAAAAAAATCATAAGAGTAAAGATAATGTAAGAAGGGAAGGAAAGGATAAAGGGAAACAAGATTAAGTAAAGGAAATATAAACAAAAGAATGGAAAGTATTGGTTAGTAAATTCTTCTCAACTCCCTTCTCACCTAAGCTCAGGAACGAGGAAGAAGAGAAGCAAACATTGATAAAGAAGGAAATAATAGAAAGAGGAAGAGGAGGAGAAGAAAGAAGAAGAGATAATACAACGTAAATAAAAATAATAATAACAATAATAAATACATGCAAATTCTCAAGACAAAAAGACAATAAGACACGTAATTCAGTCCTTTATGTCTGCCAAAAAAACCGAGCCCCCCCCAAAAAAAAACACCTATACTCTGAGCAAGAGGGAAAGAAAAAAAAAACAGAAGGGGAAAAAAAAAGTGACGTCCATTCTAGCCCGCCATTATTTCTTTACTTCTACACTGACTGCCTGTAAATCAAGCAACATTTTTTTCCCCTGCCGTATTCATTTTCCCCTTTTTTTCCCCCCACTTTTATTTTTTTTTAACCCAGAGTTGATATCACATCCAGGCCCAATTGCAACATGGGAAAATGACTCTCATACGCCATATAAACGTAACCAACCAACCAGCAACACAATAGCGCAGTCTGCCCTAAAAATACTGCTGTTTGCGGCTCAGGAATTAGAACGAAAAGGTGTGTGTGTGCGTGTGCGTGTGTGTGTGTGTGTGTGTGTGTGTGTGTGTGTGTGTGTGTGTGTGTGTGTGTGTGTGTGTGTGAAGGGATGGGGAGGTAGGGGTGAGCATGTTCTGATGAGATTACAGAGGCGCGAATTGGCGAGGAAACAACAGGATTTAGTCGAGTGACGTTTGAGGCAATGCGGAAGGATGGACAGCTTGGTTTAAAGGGGGGGTAGTTTGTGGGGGGGGCTTGGGTGGGAGGTATTAGCAGGTGGTCTAACAGGTGTGGTAATCGTGGTGGTGGTGGTGGTGGTGGTGGTGGTTTAGACACGCTGTCGGAAACCTGCTGAGATGTGTCCTTGTTTTCAGATCAAAGCTTGTTTTCACTCTTTTTATCCTTCTCTCTCTCTCTCTCTCTCTCTCTCTCTCTCTCTCTCTCTCTCTCTCTCTCTCTCTCTCTCTCTCTCTCTCTCTCTCTCTCTCTCTCTCTCTCAGTGTATGTTGTGTTTTTCGTTCTCTCGTTCCTCCAAATTTCCTCTTTCGTTAATTGTTTTCCTGCGTCCCTTTCCTTACTTTGGTTGTCTGGGGTTTAGTGTTTGTTTGTGTGGCTATTTTTCTCTCTGTGGTCTTTTCTTTATTTTTTTTATTATTTTTTATTTTTTTATTTCTCCAAGTTGTTTTCTATTTATTTTCTATTTTTATCCATTTCTCAACCCCCGTCTTTTTTTTTTCTTTTTTTTTTCTTCTCACTTTTTTTTGTTTTTTTTTAGTTGTTTGTTGCCTTGTTTTATGTCTTTCTTGTGTTGTTTTTTTTGGTTCGTGTTTTATTTTTTATTAATGCTTAATCTTTTTATTATGTTCCACGGGAGAGAAAAATAAATTAATGTTATTTCTTACATTATAATTTACCTTTTAAACATTATTCTCACTCTTTCATAACATAACCAACCTTTCCTTTAACATTTACTAAACAATCTCATTATATAAACAAAAAATATATAAAAAAAAATCGCTTCTTGGAGCTGTAAGATTTCATACGAACTTTTTTTTTATTATCCACCTGTACCTCTCTCTTTCCCTCTCTCTATCTGGCTTTCCTTTACTCTCTTGGTCTTTCCTCTCACCCACAACCTCCTCACGACTTTCCCAACACTTCCTCACTGCCGTTGCCTCACTCCACATAATCTCCCAACAGCCTTTTCCTGCCTGGTTAAGAGCGCGTTACCCATGTCCTCCCCCACCCATTTCAGCTCAACAATCCGACCGGCCACCTCCCCTTCCCGTCCCCTCACCCAAGCGTCCCTCAGACAAACAGTTTGGACAGAAGGTGTGTGTGTGGGTGCGTGTCTCCCTGTGTTACCAGCGGGGTGTGAGACCTTAAGACAAACATTTAGAGACGTGAAAAGGTGGTTTAGGTGAGCCAGGCCACATTGTGTTGGGAAGGCGGCTGTGTGGTGTTTGTCAAGTGTCTTTGTGGTGGGGTGTATATGAGGTGTGGAATGAGGTAGGTGTGAGGGGGGGAGGGAGGTGTAGAGGTGTGGTGGTGGGGTCGGAGGGAGGTGTAGAGGTGTGGTGGTGGGGTCGGAGGGAAGGTGTAGAGGTGTGGTGGTGGGGTCGGAGGGAAGGTGTAGAAGTGTGGTGGTGGTGTGGTTAGGATTGTTATTTCACGTAAGTTAATGTTAGTGTCGCCTTTCTATTCTCTCTCTCTCTCTCTCTCTCTCTCTCTCTCTCTCTCTCTCTCTCTCTCTCTCTCTCTCTCTCTCTCTCTCTCTCTCTCTCTCTCTCTCTCTCTCTCTCTCTCTCTCGTCCACTTGAGATCACATGTCGGCCGTTCCCTCGTGTTTATAAACTTGGGTATATTAACGTTGCTTGCTTCCCCTCGCACGACGCTTCCTTTCCGTCATTTCCCCCTTTAAGATAGTCAGTCCCCTTTCCCTCCCTTCCTCAGAAACCCATCCCTCTCTGAATACATCCTCCCTCTCCTTCTCCATCCCAGCCTCAGAAACTATCCCTTTCCTCCATCCTTCCTTGCCTCCCCTCCCTCCCCTACTCGCACTCAGGGAAGCACTGAGGTGTCTTCGTCCACTAAACTTGTACATTAAACAGTTTATAGAGTAAGCGAAGGTAAAGTGCAGTATCATGTTCATCTGCCCACCCAGACCCCGGCCTGGTCTCAGCGAGGCGGTGGAAGAGGAAGCAGGGTAAGAGGAGGAAGAGGAGAAGGAGGAGGAAGGGTTAGAAGTCTTCCCATCCTTCCTCTTCCCCTTTCCCTTCCTCCTCCCTTGACGGATCATACCTCACGTCTTGCCTCTGAACATACCACAGCCAAGCTTTCAGTAAGACGTTTCTCAGCTTTGCTTTTGCATTAGAAACAGGAGCTCACTGCCTCAACGTGACTCAAACTATAGGACACAGACGACCACGCGAGCTAAAGAACAATGTCTCACTAGCACAAGACCACCTGCACGCCGTTAGATCTCAAGCTAAGGAGAAGGAGGAGGAGGAGGCACGTCCCTATAAGTTCCCTTTACCTGACGATCCAACGTGCATCTCACCAAGCCATCACGCGGTGCTTGCCTCGTGCTCTCAACCCGCCACATCGAGGATCAAGCTAACATAACGACGCCTAACATCCCAATCCTCCTGGAGAGAGATCATGCGAGGCACACACACATATTTCCCAGCTAAATAATGAAAAGGGGAAGGGTGTGTGCGTGTGTGTGTGTGTATGTGTGTGTGTGGGTGGGATGTAGGCGTATATCCGTGTCGAGTTACAGAACCACTTAACATATTTGCCAGACAAGCGGCGTAGGTATGAAGCGTATTTCCAGGTTAAGTTATGTCTCGGCCGCTACATTTCCCGCCCAAGTAACAAGTGTGACTAACAAGAGGTGCGGGTCCGGGTAATAATGAACCGCAATCCGGATATAATAACGAGAATCTCTTGTTCACCTGCGGAAGGGAAGGGGAGGATAAAGGAGGAGGAGGAGGGAGAGGGAATAACGCCTGAAGAATAGCAAAGGGAGGAAGGCTAATGGAATAAACTTAATGATAAAGGAAGCTTGGGAATGGAAGATGGCAGGAAGATAGGAGAGAAATAGCTGGTGAGGAAAGAAAAGAGTGAATAGAGGAGGAAGAATCATGTCAAGAGGAAGGAAAGAGAACAAGGCAGAGGGAAAATTAATCACAGTGAAAGGAAAAAAAAAAAGAAGAAAGAAAGAAAGATAAAAAGGAAAAATATGGATACCACAAAGAAGAAAAAGAAAGAGAGGAAAAAGAAAACAAAGGAAAAAAGAAAAATGATGAGACCGATGATACAAAGAGGGAAAAAAATATTAGGGGAAAGAAGTAGAAAATCAAGAACAGGTAGCTGGGGAAAAAAGAAAGGGTTAGAAAAGGAAGGTTCGGAAGTGTAAAATAATGAAGTAAAATTGTAAGGTTCTTGTTTACGGTCCATAACGAGTGGAGGAGATGAGGAACGAGACAAGTGGGGATGAGGTATGAGGCAGCTGGTGGAGATGTGGAGTGAAACAGGTGGAGGTAAAATACTTGCGCAATCTGACTGGATTATAAAACAGTCATGAGAGAGGGAGGGAAGATGTGTGTGTGTGTGTATGTGTGTGTGTGTGTTGAGAGAGAGAGAGAGATAAAAAAGAGAGAGACAGAGAGAGACAGACAGCAAGAAAGACTAACAAACTGACTGACTGACTGACTGACTGACTGAATCAATGAACCAGTGAATGTATAAAAATATGAATGACTGACTGGCTGACTCAGAGACATACAGAGACAGACAACAGACAAACGCACACACACACAAAACAATATATATCCTAACAAATCTTTACAAACAAATAAATAAATAAATAAATAAAACACAATCGTTACCTTCCCTTGAAATCATGAGTTGGGACACACAAGCACACCTCTACCTCCACCCTCCCTCATTACCACCTCACATCAAAATATTCACCACAGGAAAAGGAATCACTAAAAAAAAAAAAATAATAAAAAAAAATAAATAAATAAAAACTAAAAAAAAAAGTACCACACCTGCGTTCCCCAGAATATGAATTGAGGTGTAAATAATAATTAGGAAGCATAAACCACGTCAAACCAACAGCAGGAGAAGGAAGGGTGATGTCAGGTAGAGTCATTAGTACAGGTGAGAGGTGAGAGATAGGCTAATAAAGACAGGGATGAGGAAAACCAACAATGATGGGGGAGGAAGAGCAAACACGGGGAATGGGGAAGGTGAAGGATGATCAGAGAATGGCAGATGAAGATGGGGAAGGGTTGGGAGTGGGGGAAATTTAATCGGGAAATTAATCATACAAGAAGGGGCTTGGCAATAGCGTTAAATGTGTGTTCCATTATTTTGGTGCAGAAGGGAAGGGTTGCTGAGATCTGAGGTGAGAGAGAGAGAGAGAGAGAGAGAGAGAGAGAGAGAGAGAGAGAGAGAGAGAGAGAGAGAGAGAGAGAGAGAGAGAGAGAGAGAGAGAGAGAGAGAGAGAGAGAGAGAGAGAACAGGTGTTAGTTATTATTCATATACTTAGTGTGTGTGTGTGTGTGTGTGTGTGTGTGTGTGTGTGTGTGTGTGTGTGTGTGTGTGTGTGTGTGTGTGTGTGTGTGTGGAAAACAATAATATATTAATGAATATAATACAAAAAAAAATTAAAGAAATAACACGGAAAACAAACGTAAAAAAAACAATAAAAAAAAACACACATCACCACCTCGTTGAATTTAAAACCTACAAACATCACTACCATGCACTGAGGAAAACACACACACACACACACACACACACACACACACACACACACACACACACACACACACACACACACACACACACACACACACACAGAGGGAGACGAGGGAATGGAAAAATGCATAATGGAGGGATAAAGAGAGAGGGAAGAAGTAACAAAAGGAATGAGAAATGA
Source organism: Cancer borealis (assembly GCA_036785275.1). NCBI lineage: Eukaryota > Metazoa > Arthropoda > Malacostraca > Decapoda > Cancridae > Cancer > Cancer borealis. Next base: position 55,430 of record JAXIVD010002034.1, read on the forward strand.
TGGGAAGGTAAAATCAGATGAGAAGAAACGAGAGTAAAAATTAAAATGACGAGGTGTGTGAGGGAGATAGGAGAGGAAGGAAAGAAAGAGAACAAGGAGAGAGAGGAGAGAGAGAGAGAGAGAGAGAGAGAGAGAGAGAGAGAGAGGAGAGAGAGAGAGAGAGAGA
>JAXIVD010002034.1:65595-69211 GCA_036785275.1 Cancer borealis
GCAGAGAAAATCGACAGTGGCATTAGTTTGGTATAGATGTGGAGGTAGAGATTGAGATTGTTATAATACTTTCTTGGATTCTTTCTCTCTATATTTACTTATTCTCTATCCATCCTTCTCTCCTTTCCTTCCATCGTTTATATTTTTTTCACCTCCTCACAATCTCTATCTGTCTGTCTGTCTCTTTTAACTGCGTTCTTCAGTTTTTTTCTCCTTTGATTCGTCTTCCTTTTCCTTTCTTCCCCTTTCCTTTTACGTACGTACCTCCCTCCGTGCACTTTGTCCCTTTGTAATGGCACGAATCCCACCCTTTGTGTGTTTGTAAGGTAAGGTCATTTACACCTAACTATTTATCTACCTTTATGTATATTTTTTCATCACTCTCTCTCTAAAACCTCTTCTCTTCCCTTTTATGTTCTCTCTGCTTCCTCTTAACTACCTTTCCCCTCTTTTCCCTCCCTTTACCTCTCCCTCCCGTAGGACAGGTAGATAGAGGGGCGCCAGGTGTCAGAAAGGGAGAGAGTGTTTCAATATTGTAACACATCCCAATGCAATCACTCTATCCTACTCGGCTAGTCCGGTGATCCTTATGGAGTTTACCTGAGTCATGGGTGCATCTTTACCTACCCTACCTACGTTTTCTATGCGTTAACCCTTCATGTAATTTTTTTTTTTGCATAATGTCTACTTATATTTCAATTTTGCTTTTTATTGAATCCTTACAAATGACTGTAAAAGATGTTTTGTGGTGACTGAACACTGTAAACAATGAAAAAGTATATATATCTTTGTGGTGTGAAATGAACTTTATACAAACTTGGAATATATAAAAAATAAAATGTGTTTCGGTTTGGAAGTTCAAGAGGTGTGGGAAGAAACTTTTTGTAGGATTTGAATACATAGATTAAGGTTGTGAGTGAGACTAAATTATTAATAAGGGATCAAATAGCAACAGGATTCGACTCTTAGGTTTGGAAAGTGTTAGAAATTGAATCAAATTACTTTAATGCACTATGTGATGGCCTTAGATTTGTTTCTTTGATTGTTTGATGCATAGAAAAGTATTATCTCTCTCTCTCTCTCTCTCTCTCTCTCTCTCTCTCTCTCTCTCTCTCTCTCTCTCTCTCTCTCTCTCTCTCTTTCTCTTTCTCTTTCTCTAGTACCCTACATTCTTCTTCTTCTTCTTTCTGTGGGATTGAGAAAGAAAATGAGCTTCAATAAATTACCTTCTTCGTTGGTGTAAATTTAACATAAATTACGTGAGTTTGGCAAAGTTGAGCAACGAGGCTTGTTTGGCCCTCCCCCTCCCCCCTCCTTCCTCCCTCTCCCCCCTCACCCCCCCTTACTCCCCTTTGTCAGTCTAAGTTTCCAGCGACAACAACATCAACACTTTATTACCTCCCTTTATTCATCATCAGTTTTCATATTTATTTATATTTTTCTTCCTCTTCTTCTTCCCTCACTTCCTATGTTTGTTATTATATCTGCATTATTTTCTTTTCTTGATTTTCATCTCTTCCTCTTTTCGTTATCCTGTCTCTATTTCTCTTTTTGTCTCCCTCTATATCTCACGTACTTTACATTTTTCGTTCTATTTCTCTCCCTTAAAAATAAAACAAAAAACCAAGAGAACACAAGAAATTTAGACGTTCCAGTATCAATTGTATTATAACCAACAATTAATTTTCTCCATCGTACTCTCACCTAGTCATTAGAGTCTAAATTGAGCTTCCTTTCCACAGATTGTTTGGGACCACCGGGCACTGCTCCGCCTGTAACAAAGTCATCCCCGCCTTCGAGATGGTGATGAGAGCGAAAACCAATGTGTACCACCTAGAGTGCTTCGCCTGTCAACAGTGCAACCACAGGTAAGTCTAATGACCTTATCTAATCACCTGTTATTTTATTTTATTTTTTTTTTTTATAGTTTCCATTGAATAGTGGAAAAAATTTATCATTGTCACCCTTTTGTGTTTTATTTTTGTTCGTTTGTTCCTCAGTTTATCCGAATTAACGAGTGTCATAAACTAGTTCGGATGTAACGCTCGGAAAAAAAACAAAAAATAAACAAAAAATAAAAGGGGGGGTCGGGGAAACAACAAAAGATAAAACAAATATAAATACAGACGACTACAAATAACGCCAAAAAAACAAGTATATCACAAATGTAAACACACACATACATGCACACGTGAATTAACAGGACCTCTCCCCCCCTCTACTAACACACACACACACACACACACACACACACACACACACACACACACACACACACACACACACACATACACACAAACAAAAATAACGTTCGATTCTCCTTTTGTATAAATATCCTTGTTGTGATTGTAATATTTGTCTGCCTCAATTTTTTTTTCATCTACTCTTTGAAATTGAAATGAGAAAGATTCTATATCGCTTCGTCTGCAGCTTCCCAGAACACTGTACACGAGTTTTTACCGTCTGTAGTCCGCTAGGAAATCACACACTACTATCATCTTTAGAGGAGGAGAAGGAGAGGATGAAAGAGGAGAGAGGAGAGAGGAGGAGGAGAAGGAGGAGGAGGTAGAGGAATGGTGAGAATATGAAGAAAAAATGGTAATATGAATCTCTTCTTTGACGGTGATCTGGTGACTGTGATGATGGTAGTGGTTGCGTGATCTCTCTCTCTCTCTCTCTCTCTCTCTCTCTCTCTCCTCTCTCTCTCTCTCTCTCTCTCTCTCTCTCTCTCTCTCTCTCTCTCTCTCTCTCGCTGTGGTATAGGGTTGATGCGAGGTTGTGTGGGTCAGCCATGCATTAAAAAATACTGCATTGTGTTTTTCCTCTGAAGCAGATAATTTATCGAATGAAAATCAAAACACACACGAGACACTATTGCATCAGTGCCCGGCCGGTGCACTTAATTGGACAGGTAAAGCATGGCCTACATAATTACATTACATATTAACTCACACAAACTACATATGAGCTGAAAATCACATAATAAACACACACACACACAAAAAAAAAATACAATGGTAAATATAGACACCAGGACTGGATACTTTCAAAAGCTTACTCAACACACACAGAAATTATAAGGAAAGTAACTGAAGACGCCACGTGCAACCAACACGAACACTGCCACAAGTTTTGAAGCTTGGCGTTGTCGCGGGACGGGCACGAGGCTGAGGAAGAGGAAGAGGAGGAAGAAGAGGAGGCTTGGCTTTGTGAAGAGAGAGTCAGCGGTGGCGGCAGCGGCGGCGGGGAGTTGAATCAAGGGAGGCGGGGGAGGCTTGGGGGTTAGGGAGAGAAAGTGTGAGAGTGGATGAGAGGAGAGGAGCTGGTGTGGTGGTAGTGGTGGTGGTGGTGGTGGTGGTGGTGGTGGTGGTGGTGGTGGTGGTGGTGGGGGTGGTGGTAGGGGGGGGGGGTATAACAAGGCTGCAACACACACCCCGCCGCCCACCACTGTTAATATAAACCGTCAGCCCACCGCGCCGTCTTGTAACACCGAGACGAAATGCAAATCATTCAATTTTCCCCCCGCTTCTCAATATTGCATACACAAGCAAACTGCCATCTGGTGCCATCGCGCGCAACTAAAGCAGCGTGCGAATCGTGCCAGCTGACTCCGGAT
>JAXIVD010002035.1:0-7500 GCA_036785275.1 Cancer borealis
ACAATAACAGTAATTCTGACAACCACGATTTTTAGTGTCAGAATAGAATTGTCTGAATCAAATCGCTTCACAACCTGATTTCCAGCACTAAATCGCGTGGAGAGAGGAAGATTTACAGCCAAGGATTAACCTGAATGCAATTAAAATCAAAGGGAAAGGTTAGGAGAGGAGAGGAGAGGAGAGGAGAGGAGAGGAGAAGAGAGGAGAGGAGGGGAGAGGTGAGAAAAAGAGAGAAAAGAAGAGAAATTTCGATCTTCTTAAGGAATATTTGAAAAGTTTTGATGTTGTACTAGAAAATAATAATAATAATAATAATAATAATAATAATAATAATAATAACAATAATAATAATAATAATAATAATAATAATAATGATAATAATAGATGTATGTATTGATTCCATTTCTGCCACAGGTGTAGACTTACTTGCCTCACCTTGCCTTGCCTCACCTCACCTGACATCACCTCACCTCACCTTACCTTACATGCCCCTCCCTCTCTCCCTCCCTCCCTCCCTCCCTCCCTCCCTAGCTCAGCCTCCTCACCTGCTTTCCTCCCTTACCTTTCCTCCGCCCACGACTGGAATGTGTAATTAATGAGTGGGCAGGAAAGGAAATGCAATTGCTGTACCACCACCACAACACCACAACACCACACCACTACAACACCACCACCACAACACCACACCACTACAACACCACCACAACACCACAACACCACAACAACACACCACAACCACAACACACCACCACCACCACCACCACAACACCACAACACCACCACCACCACCATCTCTTTCATCACATCTCTCGCAGTCGCTTTCTCTCTCCCATGATGCTATCTCCTCCTTCTCTTCTCTTCTTCCTCCTCCTCCTCCCCTCCTCCTCCTCCTCCTCCTCCTCCTCCTCCTCCTCCTCCTCCTCCTCCTCTTGCCCTGCCACGCCTTTACTCCTCTTCATGGTCCTAATTTTTTCCCCTCGTCCTTTTTTTCCCCTCACTAATCAGCTTTCTCTCCTCCTCCTCCTCCTCCTCCTCCTCCTCCTCCCTCACCCAAACTTCCCTCATTCCCACTTTCCCTTAAATTTTCTTCCCCTTTTTCTTCCTTTTCCCCTCATTCCTGTTTCTTCCTTCCTTCCCCTCATCCCTTCCCCTCACCCCCTCCCCATCAATTCCATATTCCCTTTTTCCCTTTTTTCATTATTTTTTCCTCTCCCCTTTATTCAACTCCTCTTTTCTTTATCCTTCCCTCTCCCCTTTAATCCTTTGCCTCCCCTCATCCCCTCACTTTCCCTTCAGTTTCCCCTCACCCAGTAACCTCATCAAGACGCATCTACTTCACTCTTTCCCCTCAGTGACCTCCTCCCTCTTCCTCCTCCTCCTCCTCCTCTTCTTTCCCCTCTTCTTTCCCCTCAGAATTCTTGGTAAAATACTGAGGTTTTGCTATAAAAATCGACTTCTTGTGGTGTTCTGTAAGGCGTTACGTTGTGCCCTTTGTGTTGTGAGGGGAGAGGAAAGGGGAAGAGAGGGGAATGGTGGTGGTGGTGGTGGTGTGGTGGTGGTGGTGGTGGTGGTGGTGGTGGTGGTGGTGGTGGTGGTGATGGTGGTGGGGAAGAAGTAGTATTGGTGGTTGTAGAAGTAAGAGTATGGTAGTGGTAGTAGTAGTAGTAGTAATAGTAGTAGTAGTAGTTGTAGTAGTAGTAGTAGTAGTAGTAGTAGTAGTATAGTAGTAGTAGTAGTAAAATCAAAATATAATAAAATAAAATAAAATATATAAACAAATATGTATCGATACTCATAAACACGAAACAATAAAACACAACATTTATTTACAAGGAAAACATGTGTTCGTATAAATCTTTGACAACGAGGCAGATAGCTGAGGGGAGAGGCACGAGGGGAGAGACAGAGAGAGAGAGAGAGAGAGAGAGAGAGAGAGAGAGAGAGAGAGAGAGAGAGAGAGAGAGAGAGAGAGAGAGAGAGAGAGAGAGGAAAGAAGCAATGGGGATGAAAGTTGGGGAGAGGGGAGGGGAGGGAAGCGGAGAAGAAGGGGAGGGGAGAGGAGGGGAAAGGAGGGGAAAATAGCAGTAAAACACACTATCCAAGCAAATTTTTTTCCCAATAAGCAAAACCTTTTCAGTAAATTCCAATAACCAGATTTTTTCAATAAGCAAAAATTTCCCTCTGAGTCACACACACATAGTACGTTTTCCCTCTCCCTCTCTCTCTCTCTCTCTGTCTCTCTCTCTCTCTCTCTCTCTCTCTCTCTCTCTCTCTCTCTCTCTCTCTCTCTCTCTCTCTCTCTCTCTCTCTCTCTCTCTCTCTCTCTCTCTCTCTCTCTCTCTCTCTCTCTCGTACAATAAGCAATTCATTTCAATACGTACAATCTCTCTCCAATATGCAAACTTATTCAACAAAGTGCTTTTCTTTCTTCCAGTCCTGTATAAAGATGTTTGTTTCCCTACTCTTGTTGTTGTCTTTTAAAATTTGTATTATAACTTCACAGTACATGGTGAGGTGAGGTGAGGTGAGGTGAGGTGAGGTGAGGCGAGGTGAGGTGAGGTGAGGTGAGGTAAGGTGAGGTAAGGTAAGGTTAGGTAAGATTAAGTTAGGTTTGGTAAGGTGAGCTGAGGTTAGGTGAGGTACGTTTAGCTTAGGTTAGTTTAGGTAAAGTTAAGTTAGGTTAGATTAGGTTAGGATCAGACCAGCGCAAAGTACCAAATCTCACCACTAATCACCTAGTCAACATTAATGATAAAAAGTAAAACACGAGTACGTTTGGTTGTCACAGCGTACGACGGCGAAAACCTCAACATAAACACACTCTCGGACAGTCAATAAGTTGTTGTCGAACTCACATACCGAACGGGAGAGAAAGGGGAAAGCAGAGAGGGGAAGGCAAAGAGGGGAAGGCAAAGAGGGGAAGGCAAAGAGGGGAAGGCAGAGAGGGGAAGACAGAGAGTGGAAGGCAGAGAGGGGAAGACAGAGAGGGAAAGGCAGAGAGAGGAAGACAGAGAGGGGAAGGCAGAGAGGGGAAGGCAGAGAGGGGAAGGTAAAGAGGGGAAGGACCCATTAATATACAAGAATATAGGGAAAGGAGAGAGAGAGAGAGAGAGAGAGAGAGAGAGAGAGAGAGAGAGAGAGAGAGAGAGAGAGAGAGAGAGAGAGAGAGATAATGGAGGAAGGAAGAGGAAGAAATTTATTTATTGGAAGGAGGGAATGGGAAAAGGAGGAGGAGAAGGAAGAGGTCCTACCAGCCGAAGGAGAGACATGGGAAAGGAGGGGAAGAGAGGAGGGGAAGAGAAGAAGAGGGGAAGGGAGGGGAGGCTAGGAGAACAGTTGCCATGGTTACCTCCTCCCTTCCCCTCTTCCTCTTCCTCTTCCCCAACCCTCACTCCCCTTCAGCCCTGTTGGGGGACTTTTTAATGTGGAATACTACACTCAACTAGGACACACACCTGAAACACACCTCAAACACACCTCAAACACACCTCAAACACACCTCAAACACACCTCAAACACACCTGGAGATTACAAACACACACCTGAACACACACCTGAAACACACCTAAGGATTACAAACACATACCTGAACACACCTGATACACACCTAAGGATTACAAACATACACCTGTCACACACACACCTGTCACACACACACACACCTGCTATACACCTGTGGGGAATCAGTGTTGCCATTAAGGTTCAGCAACAGGTACAAATTATCATCAATGGGCGGTGCTTGATTAGGTGTTCTCTCTCTCTCTCTCTCTCTCTCTCTCTCTCTCTCTCTCTCTCTCTCTCTATCTCTCTCTCTCTCTCTCTCTCTCTCTCTCTCTCTCTCTCTCTCTCTCTCGTTAAACAGGCCATCATGAGTCGGTTGTCATTTGTCTTCTATTCTTCGAGTCGTAAAGTCAATCGATCGTAAGGAAAGGGAAGGGAAAGGCATCAAGTGAAAAGTGAATCACTCACCAGCACAAGGAAAGGATGAAGTAACGAGAGGGGAAAAAATATTGAAGGATGAAGTGATGAAAAAAGAAAAGAATAAATGAGGAAAGAATGTTTGGAAAAGAAAAGAAAAGAATTAGGAAAGAATGCATGTGAGAAAGAATGGATTAGATATGTTAGTAAGTAGCAATGGAAATAATGGAAATAATGGATGTAATTGAAATAATGGATATAATGAAAAATAATGGAGAATAATGGAAAATAATGCAAATAAAGGAAATAATGTATATATAGGAAACAATAAGGGAATTAGTTAATGAATCAGTGGATGAAGAATATACGTCAATAGGTAAATATATAGATAAATGGATAGATAGATAGATAGATAGATAGATAGACAGACAGATAGATAGAAGAATATACGTCAATAGGTAAATATATAGATAAATGGATAGATAGATAGATAGATAGATAGATAGATAGACAGACAGATAGATAGATAGATAGAAGTTAAGTTGTTACGGAAGAAAAAAGAAAAAAGAAAGAAAAAAAGAAGAGAAAGAAAAAAAGAAAAAATGAGATTGGCAGCCGCGGTTCAGAGTTTCCGGGAAAAAAAAAGTGTGACAAACAAAAGGGAAGGAAAACAGTGAAAGGAAACAACAGGGAAAGAAAGAAAACGGGAAACACAGGTCATTACTACTTGTCATATGCGAGGGGGAAAAAAAAAAAGGATTATAATAAAAAAAAAATGACTGATGGAATAATGTCTTTTTTAATTTCTTTTTTTTTTTTTTTTAATATCAGGTGTTTTGAACCGAATTCTCATATAAAAGATGATGACATTTTTTCTTTTACTTCTTTTTTTTCTATCAGACATCACAAAGAAAGAAGTGTAATATTCTGCTGCAAGGTGGCAGGCAGGTCGTAGTATTTTGAGTTCAGAAAGTTAGCGTCAGATGGCAAGAAGAAAAAAATAGGAATAAAATACGATGATAATTAATGAAACAAGTTAAATAATACACACACACACACACACACACACACACACACACACACACACACACACACACACACACACACACACACACACACACACACACACCTGTACATACCGTCCTTTTTACCTTACTTCTACCTGTCTGATGTCAAGATATATGAACAGACTTATAAATGGATGCTGTTAGTGAAGGAAGGAAGGAAGGAAGGAAGGAAGGAAGGTGTGTGTGTGTGTGTGTGTGTGTGTGTGTGTGTGTGTGTGTGTGTGTGTGTGTGTGTGTGTGTGTGTGTGTGTGTGTGTATGCGAGGTGAGGTGAGGGGAGGTGACAGTCTTGTATTGGTAGTGTTGTGATTTTTCAGTAACTCTTGGGAACGTATTATTTACATGATTATCTACATATTGATCTGTTTCTTCGTCTCTCTCTCTCTCTCTCTCTCTCTCTCTCTCTCTCTCTCTCTCTCTCTCTCTCTCTCTCTCTCTCTCTCTCTCTCTCTCTCTCTCTCTCTCTCTCTCTTGCTTAGCTTCTATTGAACTGGAAAGAACAAGAGGAAGAGGAAAAGGAAAAGCCATATAACATTACCTCTTCCACTCCTCTTGCTTCCCTAAGAGAGGAAGAGGAAAGAGGAAAGGATAAAGAACACGATATCTTCCTTTCCTCTTACCTTCCCCATGAACTAGCAAGGATAAGAGGAAGAGGAGAAGCCATGAACCGAGAGGAGGAAGAAGAGGAGAAAGAAGAAGAAGAAGAGGAAGAGGAGAAAGAGCAAGAAACACCAACACATCTACTTTTACCCCAAGGAAGAAGAGGAAGAAATAAGACCACTAGGAGGAGAGAGGAGTCCACGTATAGCACTCTCTTCCTTTTCCTCTTACTTGCTATGCTGGAATGCTGGAAGTCCTTAGGCTGGAACACAAGTATGAAATAGTGTGAAGCTCAACACTGAAGGATATTTTGCTCAAGGATATTTTGCTGAAGGATATTTTCATGCATGCCCAGTGACTCCCTAAAGGATGGGGAGCGATCGACAACCACAATCCTGCTACAACTATTGCTTCCATCCTACCACTATTACTACCACAATCCTGCTACAACCATTGCTTCCATCCTACCACCACCACCACTACCACTACTACCACCACCAATACAAGACAGGATGCTGGAAAGGAGATGAAAGGAGATGAAAGATAAGGAAATTCAACTCCTTTTCCACTACGTAGTCTGTCTGCTAAATAGAATTGGATACCATCTCTATATTTTTTTTTTTTTGTCTTATATTTCAGTTTCTTGCGATGAATATTTTGATTATTTCTTTATTTTATTTTATTATTTTATTTAGAAGATATTATTTTTTTGCATTCAGTTTTTTATTGTATTATTGTATCTAATTATATATATGGATTTTTGGTGTGCATGTGTGTGTGTGTGTGTGTGTGTGTGTGTGTGTGTGTGTGTGTGTGTCTGGCAGGGTTCCAGTAAGATGGTGTAACTTTCTGTTCCCTTCCAAGAAACATCCTATCTTCACCCTGTTTCCTTCACCCTAGCCACGCCCACCTTCACCCTTCACCCTAGCCACGCCCACATTCACTTCTCACCCTACATCACCCTATCCCACCCTGCCTCACACCTGCCTCCCATTGCCTCATCCTGTTTTCTTCCCCTCAGTTCTACGGTTGCCACAGACCCGAGAAAGGTGGAGAAGGACTGATGAGACGCCACTACCGATGTCCCGGGGAACTACGCTTCCACCCCGATGATAAGTGAGTAGCAGCAGCAGTAGTAGTAGTAGTAGTAGTAGTAGTAGTAGTAGGAGGAGGAGGTTAGGTTAGGTTAGGTTAGGTATGATGGTTAAACGTGTTGTAAAGCATAATCATAAACTGCTTTGAGCTGTAAGAGTCATTATAAGAATATAGAGGAGTAGGAGTAGGAGGAGGAGGAAGAGCAGAAGGAGGAGGAGGAGGGCAGTGGTGATATAACAAAAATACAAGAAGCAAATCCTCCTCCTCCTCCTCTTCTTCCTCTTCCTCCTCTTCTTCCTCTTCCTCCTCCTCAAAAAAAATGTCCCCAGCACATACACCTCCCAAAGCGTCACCAAAAAAGGGGAAAACTTTATCTAACAAGCCACAATATATTTAAGGAAGGTAGTAGTGGTAGTAGTAGTAGTAGTAGTAGTAGTAGTAGTAGTAGTAGTAGTAGTAGTAGTAATAGTAGTAGTAGTAGTAGTAGTAGTAGTAGTAGTAGTAGTAGTAGTAGTAGTATGAATCGATGGAGTGCTAGAATGAGTGACAGATTGATGGCATGACGGTATGTATGATTATAATAATATGAATAATGTGTATAATATGTATATAATGTTTAGTCTTATAATGACCTAATTACGTTGGATGTCACTCGTAAGTCTAATATCAATTATGCAATAAGTCCACACTCAAAACAAGTGCAGCTGAAACACTAATTAGGCTTTAGAGTGACGGCAATGTCTTGTATTATAAGTAGAATTATACATAGTAGTAGTAGTAGTAGTTGTAGTAGTAGTAGGTATTGTTGTTGTTAGTTGTTA
>JAXIVD010002035.1:22500-67500 GCA_036785275.1 Cancer borealis
CCATTTAAACCCCAGTACACACCTCACCCCATTCTCCCTACCCACCCACACCCCCCAATCCCTCCCTCACCCAACACACACCTCAACTCACCCCACGTACCCCTATACCCACTCACTCACACACACACCTCACCCCCTCATCCCCCTACCCTCACCCAGCACACACCCTACTCCCCCCCTCACCCACTCCCCCAGAACCCTCCCCCTCACCTACCCTCACCCAGTCACTACACACACGCACAGCCATCAATTTCACTTTTATTTTTTTCTTTCTTTCCTTCTTTCAATTTTCCAAACCACAATATATTTTTCCACGATTTTCTGCTGCTTTTTTCTTCCGCCCACCTCAGTGAAATTACAGAGTTGCACAATACGTATATGAGTTTCGTTCTCATACATACACACATTCATACATATTTATACATACATATATTGCACTATATTTCATCGTAATTATATAATGTACAGGTGTGTTTCGATACCTATATATTGGTGAGGTTGATAATTGATACCTTCCTTCACCATAAATATATAGTGCATGGATGTATATTACTGTTAATATATACGTCAATGCAGTGTTCATTTTTTATCATTATTATTATTATCATCGTTTCCTTCACTGTAATACGCAACATGTCGCTATATCTTAAACCTTATAATAATATATACATACATACATATATACATACGTACATATACATTCATACACACAAAAATCAGAAGTAAAATCACAGTAGAGACGAAAAATATATAAACGAATCAACTTAAATCCAATATTATCTCTTCAATCAACGGACTTCATTCAAATGTTTGTGTGTGCATTACTTACAAAGTTAAAATGACGCCTGTGTGTGTGTGTGTGTGTGCGTGTGTGTGTGTGTGTGTGTGTGTGTGTGTGTGTGTGTGTGTGTGTGTGTGTGTGTGTGTGATTAGCTAATGCAACAGCGGATACATTAACTCTCTCTCTCTCTCTCTCTCTCCTCTCTCTCTCTCTCTCTCTCTCTTTCTCTCTCTCTCCACCCATATGTCCGCTCTCAACACCTTTCTCTCATCTCACTCACCTCTTTTTTCATGTTCCCGATCAGCTTAGCCTTAAACTCCTCCTCTGAAAAGAATAATCAACACACTAATCAACACACACAATGACATACACACACGTGGACACAATAAATTATTCACTAGCAATTCAACTTTATGAGACTCAACAACTACGGACTATTACTACTATATCAAATCACAAGTTAAGAATATATATACACACACGTTTATATATATCCACAAAAAAGGGAAGAAAAAATATTATAATCACTTACCGTCAATTATGATAGACATCGTGGTGATAATTGTCCTTCTCCTCGTCCTTCACTAACTTATATACTTAAATTTACCGAAAAATATAGATCTATGACAGTTTCCGAGTCAGTGAGAAGGGTCTATCTCTTTATCTCTATCTCTGTATCTCTGTCTTTCTTTCTGTCTCTCTCTATTTCCGTCTTAAATGTCACAGATGTCTTAACTCTCAGACCCTCTCATCACTACTGCCTCTGCTCGCCTCGCCTCTCCTCTGGCTGTTAAATTTCACGGACGGAGAGATATTGATTGCATAGATCACCTGAAATACTGATTACAAGGAGTCCAGTATTATGTCAGTCCTGTTTTGGAGGTTGTGTGAGGGGATCTGAAGCCTTTCCCCTCCTTCCCCTCTGCCACCCTCACGCCCCCCTGCAACTCCTATCCTCTATACAGTAAATAAACCACCTTCAGAGCCGAGATATTCCTCCTCGCCACCCTAGGAAATATACTCAGGGAATAGAGGATATATTTACAGTATTAAGAACGGAAAATATACAGGAGTTAAGATAGGAATTTTATAAAGTGAAAGAGAGATAGAGAGAAGTGATATAGGTTTTATAAAGGAATACTGATCACTCGCTCTGAGGTATTTTAGTGATGACAGGAGGGAAGGTGGATTTCGCTCTAATACGAGAAGCGACTCGTTTAGAATTAGTCAAGCTACTCGATGGCGTCCCTGGAACAAAGGTAATATAGTATAGTATCATATTTATATAGTATTATGATGTCTTGACGTGTTGTGTGTCGAGATATTAAGGATTATTCTGAGTTCTGTACTAACCACCGTCTTCTGTTTTATTGTTTTGCTACTTGCTTGCTTACTTTTTTCTTGCCTTATATTCCACTTCTAATGGGATTGGGTTATGTTACTCTGCCTCCCTCACCCCCAAGTAACACCTCCATACAAGGCAAGGTTAATGGTTAAGCAATAGGCAGCAAAGAGTCACAATTAATGGTTTCAAGTCTAATTTGGGGGTGGGTAACAAGTGGAGTACCACAGGAATCTGTATTAGGGCCATTATTATTCATAATATACATTAACGACTTAGACAATGGGATTAGTAGTGATATTAGTAAATTTGCTTAAAGTTCTTACGATCAGTAGTCTGGATAGAACAAGAAATAACGGATTCAAACTAGAAAAATGTAGATTTAATAAAGAAATAGGCAGAAATTGGTTTACAAATAGGGTGATAGATGATTGGAATAGACTCAGTCAGCAGGTAGTTAGTGCAAAGACAATAGGGAGTTTTAAGAGAAGACTAGACGCCTTCATGGATGGGGATGGGAGGTGGATGTAGGTAATAAGGGGGATTAGGATTAACAGAAACTACCTAGTGCAGGCCTCCGGGCCTTTTTTAGCTTCCTTATTTTCTTATGTTCTTATGTAAGGCAAGTGTTGCAGGTACCCGAGACCTGGCTACAATGATACAACTTGGTCAACACATTACGTAGCAAACACTCAGTCTTTATGGTATTACAGACAATGTGATCACAATTGATACAAAGGCATGATAATTTAAGGTGTTTAGTTTGCCTCTAATAACCTGTATAAAATAAGTTTTAATACTCACCATTTTCTGTGTTTAGTTTTGAAAACACCTTTGATCTCAAGTTCTTTTCCTCCGAGCTGCTAAACTCTAACTTCACATTCTCACACTCTCCCTTCCAGGCCATTGTGTGGGATGAGAAGCTTGCCGGGCCTTTCAGTCAGGTTGCAGACTATGCCTTCCTGCGCACCCATGACGTGTGTAAAATGTACTACATCAACAATAACAAGCTGCCCACCAACAACGTGGCACACATTATCTTCCTCACCCGGGCTAAAACACAACTCATGGACCTCATTAACCAGCAGCTGAGGATGTGAGTTGAAGTTGATACCAAGCCTTCAGGTGTTACTCCACTTGTTCATCTGACTAAACTTAACCATTCTCTGGGACAAGTTATTAGCAACAGGTCATTAGATATATAGTTAGATAGAATTAATGTGTCCAGTACATGTTCACCTCTCATACTAAACTGGACCTCCATCCCCTGCCTCTATTTCTCCTACTGTCTTCTTTACAGGGTCTAGCAACAAGCAGAATTTTTTTAAACCTATTTTTGTAGTGTAAAAGAAAAAAAAAAGTAGCTATAATATCTATATGAATGGTACTTTTTAGTCTGCAATCCTCAAAAGATCAAGTGAAGATCCTGCCTCTATAGGGAGGAAGCCCTTGGTGGTGGGAAGAAGGACTATCACCTGTGGCTGGTGCCTCGCGTCTCCCTCCTGTGTGAGCAGAGGCTGGAGGAACATGGTGTGCACGGCTCCCTCACCTCCATCAAGGAACTGCCGCTGCTGCTGTACCGGCTCGACAGTGATCTCGCCTCCATGGAGCTGCCACTGTGCTATAGGGTGAGTCTTTGTGTTACAGGGTGAGTCTTTGTGTTACAGTGTGAGTCTTTGTGTTACAGTGTGAGTCTTTGTGTTACAGGGTGAATCTTTGTGTTACAGGGTGAGTACTATCATCAAAGGACTCACTTTCATAATTGTAACATTAAAAAACAGTATTTAATCTTAACTTTATGAAGGTGGCGTGCAGCTTAACACTAATTCAAGATGCAAACATGTGTATCTTGCAGGACCTTCATCTAGACGGTGACCCAACCTGCCTGTTCCTAGCGGCTCAGGCCCTCATGACCATCCAGGGAGTGTTCGGCCTCATCCCTAACATCTACGGCAAGGGTGCGGCCGCCAAACAGGTGTACGAACTCATGGTCAGGATGAGACGAGAGATGGGTGGTAACGAGCCCCAGGTGAGTGCAGGTATAGCCAGGTGACGACCAACTATGTTAATTTTTTGGTGGTGAAATAATGGAAATATCAATCAAAGGAAGGAACTTGATTTTGTATTGACTTATTAATGATATTTTGAAGAATTTCCATTTATCCCTCAAAGATGATGAATTGCTAGGATAAACTTGTGTATTGGTAGTTCATGTTGTCAATTGTATATTGTTTTGTTTCCTTGTGCATCAGGTGACTCCTCAGATTGACCAGTTAATCCTGATAGATCGTTCTGTTGACCTCATCACACCTCTCGCAACACAGCTCACTTATAATGGACTAATAGATCAATTCTTCACCATAAACAATTGTAAGTCCGCTACCATTACCCATTACCCTCTCTCTCTTACTATTAAGGTGTTTTTAAAGAATGTAATAGTCTTTAGTGGAAGGAAATCACTCATAAGTATATTGATATAGTATTAAAACCTCTTTTCTAGACTTGTCATGATTTATTTTTGTTTGGTAATTGACGTACAAAAGCAACAATTTAGTTATCATTTTCCATACAGAGTGAGACACATTTTGCCGCCACCATCAATTCATGTCATTACGTACTGCTTTTTTCAATGTAATTTTCCTGACGTAGAGTTAGACCAAGTTACTGATAGTGATGACTGGTGAGGAAAATAAAAATAAAAAGATGATTATGAACAGAGTAACAGCAGTAGTGATGAAGAGTAGAGTAGAAGAGTGATGAATGGGAGGTCATCACAATACACACACACACACACACACTCGTATACACACACACTCAATCTTCCAGGCACAGTCAAGTTACCCGGGGAGAAGTTCGCTGCACAGTCAAGCTCCAACTCGAACTCAAACCCAATCGACAACCCCTTCTCCGAGATCAAGACAATACAACTCAATTCCAACGAGGAACTCTATGCTGAGATTAGGGACTTCAACTTCTCTGCCGTGGGTCCCCGCCTCTCCCACCACGCTAAGTCTGTGGTGGCCCAGTACGAGGAGAGGCACGCAGCCAAGACCACAGTGGGCGCCCTAAAACAGTTTATGCAGAAAATACCACAGATGGAGGCGTATAAGCAGAGTGTGGCTACCCGTATGTACCTTAATGTGTGTGTGTGTGTGTGTGTGTGTGTTAAATTAACCTACCTAATTGTGTGTGTGTGTGTGTGTGTGTGTTAAATTAACCTACCTAATTGTGTGTGTGTGTGGGTTTTTTTCAGGATTATTGGGTCAAGGTTGTTTGGGGGGTTTTTCCGTTTTTTGTTTCCCCCGCTTTTGAAATTACGGTAAATTCTCGTTAAGTTAAGCTGAAGAATTTGTTGTGTTCATATCTTGGTTGTAACTTTGTACTATAGCTTTGCAGGGAAAGGCTTGCTTGTTGTATTGAAATAAATTAATAATAATAATAATGTCAATATCTCCCATGCATTAGACATATTATATATAGCACATGTTGAAATATGTATATATATGAAATACTAACAGCCTGTGACCTTGGTTTTTAGACACAGCCGTCGCAGAGTTAATTCAGGAAAGAATAACTCGAGGAATCTTCTGGCCGGCTCTACAAATGGAACAAGAATTTCTCAAGGGATTAGATACAGATAAAGTGAATCCCTTTGTGGAGCAGTGTATCGCACAGAAGGAATCCCTGAATACTGTGAGTTCAATTGTATGTGCATTGTATTGTGTTCAGGATCTGGAGACAAGTGGGATTTTTTTTCTAAAGTATTTTAATTTGACCTTGGAAAAAAAATAGAATGAAAATGAAAATTGTATAGAGACATGAAGCATTTAATAAGGTGTGTGTGTGTGTGTATATGTGTGTGGCGTTGCAGGTGCTGCGGCTCATCTGCCTTCAGTGCACCATCAACAGTGGTCTGAAGCCTCGGGTCCTGGAGCAGTACAAGCGCCACATCATCCACACGTACGGCTACCACCAGTTCCTCACGCTGGAGAACCTGGAGAAGGCCGGCCTGCTGTACCCCCACCAAGGACGCAGTACCTATGCAGTGGTGCGCAAGACTCTACAGCTCACCGTGGATGATGTGAGCGAACATGACCCGACAGACATGGCTTATGTACACTCCGGGTGAGTCTTACATCCCTTCAGGTAATATTTCTTTGCCACAACAACAGAACAGGCAGACCTTTTTGAGTATTAATAATGTGTTTGAAATGGACCTATACCACAGTGGGTTTAGTTTGAGTTATGCTCTGTTATGTTATGTTATGTTATGGTGTGGTGTTGTCAGGTATGCCCCGCTGAGTGCCCGTCTGGTGGAGTTCCTTCAGGTGCCGGGGTGGAGAGCCATCACAGGTGTGCTGCAGGTGTTGCCGGGACCCACCCTCACTGAGACACAGCAGCTGCCCAGTGCACTCAGGCAGAGAAGTAAACATTGCTTCATAACTTGGCTTCACATGACTTGATTTATATTTATACTTCATGTTACATAGTACTGCATAACTTCTTCATTAGTCTACATAACTGTAGCTACGATTACAGAGTCACTCCTTTCATCAGGCTTCTCCTTGACTGGGGTTTAGATACTTTGAGTGTTTCTCTTAAAAATAATGAGGTGGAAACCATCTCCAAAGCAAGTTTCTTTTCTGTATTACACAAGAAGACTTAATAAAATATATGTTATCTGTTTAATGACAACTGTGCCATGATGAAGCAAATTCCCAGTTCGTTGCCAAAAAAAGTCTATTAATTGGTTTGAATGAGTTAAGTGAAATGTTCTTCTGGTGTGCTGTGACGTGATGGGGTTTTCCTGTATATGAAAACTTCCTTCCAATATTAAAACCTCTTCAATTGACATCATTTTCCCCTCCTTGACATTTTAGGAGGCTCTGGTGGGTCAGTGCAGAGTGGGTTGGAAGGCAGTACAGCGCTAGTGTTCTTCATTGGAGGCTGCACCTACTCCGAGATTGCTGCCCTTCGCTTCCTCTCCTCTCGGGTCGATCAAGGTGGGATAACATCATCTATCATTGTCTATTATCATGTTAGGTTAGGTGTTATGGTTTTGACAGGTTACCCCTTGCTAGGTATAGAGATGAGGTTAGCAGTGAGTGTGATAATAATAATAATACAGTGAGCCGGATCTCATGCCAGGTAATATAATTTGACTTGATGTGATGTACCATCCGTAGCAGAACGTAACCTAATCTAACACCTTTGCTTGCAGGTGGTCCAGAGTATGTCATTGCCACCACTAAGATCATCAACGGTGACACCTTCCTGGAGTCCATCGCAGACCCTTTGTCAACTGATGCCTCGTAAAGAGGAGGTCACCGCATCAATGACTAAAAGCTGCGTCAACTTATGGTACGTCAAATTCCCTATCAAATATGGGATGTAAATTGTGTACAGCAGTGTTATTGAACCTAGGAATGGATGTAAGTTAAGTGCAATGGTATTTTTTTTCTTGTATTACACAAAAAGTATATATTATTATTATTATTACTATTGATATGTAAGGAGTGTTCTGAATTCATGTAAATAAAGAATCAGTGTCAGGAAGAGTACCTAACCTAACTTTTTAACTATATATATATATATATATATATATATATATATATATATATATATATATATATATATATATATATATATATATATATATATATATATATATTATATTCAAGTCTTGTATTTACATAGTATTTCCTTTCTTTCTTTCTTCAGCTATGTCCAAATGAAGTGAAGATGAAGAACAGTGCCTGTGATATATATTGTACTACTACTGACTCTACTTCCCTCAATACTCTCCATTTTTTTTCTTTTTTTTTTCACATAAGGAAAATATGTGTATGTGATCCCAAAAAACTGAGTTGATTTGTTTTTGTTTTGGTTATAGTAGAGGGAGGCAGCAGGCTGGGCTCAAAACAGAATGTGGTTATATAATAGTAATATTATAGTAGAGGGAAGCTCAATACAGGGGAGAAGGAGAGTGTGAAATGTAAATCAATGTACGTATGAGTATGTGGCATTTCCATTTATTTAGAGGTGAGATTATTATGTATGTGTGTGTGTATATAGTGTATTGAAAACTAGTTATATCCTTGTAGATTTTATATGATCAAAGCATGACATTTATTTACTGAGAGAGAATGTATGTGTGTATGTGAGTTGAATATACATTCCTATATTGAAAGTTTGCATTTTATTATAACAAAATTGAACTCAAAGATATGATGAACTAAGATATTGAAGTGATAATGGATAAATAGTTCATTAATGGAATACCCATTATAAGTGGATGGAATTATACAAACTGGGAAACATTTACCGTATTTGACGGCATATAGGACGCACCTTTTTCCCAAAATTTTGGCTCAAAAAATCGCCAGCTGTCACCAGCTGGTGACGTCACAGCACTCAGCTCTCATTCTGATTAGAATACAACAGTATTTTCTACTTCAATATACCTTTTCCTTTTAAAAAGAAAAAACAGATCATACAGACAGGAACTTATGAAAATATATAACATATAGTAATTAAAATATGTTGGAAAAGAACCAATAAATCTGCGAAACAAGGCACAAGAAGAAGAGGAATAGGAAGAAGAGGGTCTTTTCAGCGCCAGACACCGTGGAGGAAGGACGTGCCAAGAATGTGGCTTGGTAAGTCACGTGCTCGTATTATACCTTATATATAGTTAATTTCACGTGGTTTACATGAATAATAGCTTGGTTTTGTTTTATACATTAGTAGAGGTAACTATGGAATGCATGAGTGACTTAGAAGAGTTAAGTCACGTGCTCGTATTATACCTTATATATAGTTAATTTCACGTGGTTTACATGAATAATAGCTTGGTTTTGTTTTATACATTAGTAGAGGTAACTATGGAATGCATGAGTGACTTAGAAGAGTACTGGGAATGACCATATTTTTTGATGCCGTAGTGAACACATGTGACTGATGGTAGGCAAGACACGTTCACCCAAGCTTGTATAGACCCGTTTTAAAGGTGGATAAAACCTCCTTTGGGTGAGTTGAATATGTTTGGTTGTTGATGTGGTAGGCTGGGTACTAGAAGGGTCCGTGTTCTCTGGGGTTTCGTTGGTAGGCTGCTGCTACTTTTGCGTCCAATCCTGTTTATTGTTTGGTTGTACTGCAGAGGGTTTGGGGTCAATATATTTAGGTTTAGGATGAGATGGTCAAGGAATGGCTGTAACAAAGATATAATGGCTTGCGTTTACTAAGATTATTACGTTGTGTACTAGCTTCGTTTGCGCTGGGTTTAAGATGTATGAGTTTCAGTCATGTAGTGTATATAAATTTTGTCCGAAAAAATTAATTCCTGCACATCAGCTCCAGCTTGTACCTGTGTGACAAGCTAGGCGTTCCCTAGTTGCAGAGAACAATATGTAGACGCTATGTTTGGCCTCATGTGAGGTTGTAACACGACTCTTCATGACATGCTTACTCAACACCATTATAGAGGGTGGGCTGGATTGATGCATTACACACACACACACCTAACTATGAATGTTTCTTTGCAGGTGGCCACTCTTGGACTGCAATAATGTGACAAGATGCTGAACGTGAGGTATGTATTGGTATAATGTGATAATAATTCTTGAAATACTTGCTATGTCACGAGTGTATAATGTAACCTTGTATTATTACCTGCACATCAGCTCCAGCTTGAACCTGTGTGACAAGCTAGGCGTTCCCTAGTTGCAGAGAACAATATGTAGACGCTATGTTTGGCCTCATGTGAGGTTGTAACACGACTCTTCATGACATGCTTATTCAACACCACCTAACACGAGCCTTTGATGGCCAAGGATGGTGTGATCCTGGTATGGGTTAGGCTACAATTGCTGTTTTCTTTTTTCAGGTTGCCACTTCCGGGTAGGGACAAGGAATGGTTGGAGAAACAAGTGTACAGGATAAACTTGGTTGAGGTATGTACCATAATCCTTAAGTTTATCACGTAATGTAAATCGGAAGATAAAACTTGTTGGAAACTGACATGTGTAAGAAAAATTAATAGATGTTGATTCAGAAGTCAGGTTCCCTCCTTATACTGCTTTGCGAATTGCTCTGTATATTAAACTCTAAAATTTAAGAAGTAATTATCAGAAAAGTAACGTTGTACGGCCTTTATTGGAATAGATGTATGTTTAGAACCTAACCTGAACAATTTATTAGAACATAAGTGTGATGAAGGCTTTGACCTGCACATCAGCTCCAGCTTGTACCTGTGTGACAAGCTAGGCGTTCCCTAGTTGCAGAGAACAAGATGTAGACGCTATGTTTGGCCTCATGTGAGGTTGTAACACGACTCTTCATGACATGCTTACTCAACACCATTATAGAGGGTGGGCTGGATTGATGCATTACACACACACCTAACTATGAATGTTTCTTTGCAGGTGGCCACTCTTGGACTGCAATAATGTGACAAGATGCTGAACGTGAGGTATGTATTGGTATAATGTGATAATAATTCTTGAAATACTTGCTATGTCACGAGTGTATAATGTAACCTTGTATTATTACCTGCACATCAGCTCCAGCTTGAACCTGTGTGACAAGCTAGGCGTTCCCTAGTTGCAGAGAACAATATGTAGACGCTATGTTTGGCCTCATGTGAGGTTGTAACACGACTCTTCATGACATGCTTACTCAACACCATTATATAGATATAGTTAAAGTTACAAACACAACTGACTGTCTCCCTCTTTCCAGATGACCATTGACATGTAGAGGCTGGACGCAAAGGCAATTCTAGGTATGTGTGTGGTAAGTTTTAGTCTCAGTTTGGAATTATGACATTTAAATATTTGAATTAGTAACTGTCGGCAATTATATTAGTCCGGCAGCCAAATGCTCTTTTTAGGGTGAGCCTTGTTTTGACAGCCTGGTAGGTAGATAGATAACTTTATTATTACAGCTGTTATGTATTGTATTGTGTAATTATTGAATTAATTAAATACTTTCAAATGTCTTCAAAGAGTATTTTTACTTCCTTATGTTTACTGTAAGTGGGTTGTTAATGTTAATTTTTAAGTGTTTCTGATAGTGCTGTCGTTGAGCCTAGCACTACTGTATGGTTTATAACTAGTTGGGGATTATTTGATCACTACCAATTGCACCCTAGTGGTCATTTAGTACACTAGGCACTACACTGGTTTACATACGAAAAGATTAACTTAAAATTATATGGCTGGCCACGCCTAGCTTTCCTTGATTGAAATAGAAACGCTTATCCAGTGAATTATTCCAAGGGTGGGAGACAAGGAACTGCCTCTAGTCGGTTATTTATGAACTGTCTCGGCCTTCTCTATGAATTCTGAATGTGAACTTGAGGACACACAAATAAGCAAGTATAATCTTGGAGAGGATATATCATTCACGTACCCAAGAGGAGCGATCAAAATCTCAACTCGTATTTTCTAAGACCAGCGGAAAGCAAACTAAATAAAATCTACAAATATTAGAAGTACTATTACCTCTTTCACTGATGTGTTTGTGTGCTAGTTACTACCATCACAAGTGTTTTAAATAAACTTTGAACTTTCTGGAAAGGGGGACAACACGATACCTTCCAATACATGACATGTGAAGTAGTAAAGAATCAAATTATTTGTAGTCTAAAGCTGCACATCACAAGGACGTATCTACAGGTAAATAAATGGTACACCTTATTAGAGGACCATGTAGGATTTCGTGATCCGATTCTTTATGGATATGCAGAACAAAGACAGGGTGGGCCTAACATAAGTCTCAGGCCATGGCCAACTTGTTGGCCCCATCCGGTGACCCCTGACGACCGTCCCAACACGTGCACTGGCACTGTCTCCATCTCCCCTCAAGACTGCCCTATTGATGACAAGGTCTGGTCAGACTGTCATGTTGACCTCCTCGACCTACTCAGCGAGTATGACGCTGTCAACGTTCGCTGCTACATCTTGTCTCCCCGAGGTCGCCAGAAAAACCCCACCAATGTTGCTCGGATCTCCTTTAAGCGCCACGAACTTCCTACCCATGTCTACGTTGGGGGCGTCATGCTCCCCGTCCGGTCTTATTTTCCTCCACCTCGCCAGTGCCGAAACTGTTGGCGCTTTGGACACCCTGAGAAACACTGCCGCTCTGCTCTCCGCTGCCCTCTGTGTGGCTTTACCCACACCCTCGATGAATGCCCCCGGCGCTCCGCCCTCTCCGCTTTACTCTCCCCTCCCCCCCCCTACCTTCGTCTTACCCCGCCTGTTCTTCGGTGCAGTCCCCTTTGTTTGCCCCTCCTCCTTCTTCCTCTGCTGCCCGATTTCTCCTCTCTCTTTCCTTACCACCTGGCTACTCCCGTACCGATCTCCTCTATCAACCTTCTCCCTCTCCCCCTACCTCGCCCGCTCCTGATCCTCTTCCTTCTTCCTTGCTTCTTATGGATATGGACCCCAGTCCTTTACCTCCTGCGAACGCCCCTCCCTCACCTACCCCCATTCCGAGTCTTATTCCCTACTGATCATGTCTCCGTGCCGCCAACGTCCTTCATCTGATCTAACTCCTACCCGACCCTCCCCCCCAATTAGCCCTGCTACCCTACCCTACTACCCCAATAGTGCCATATGGCCTTCGTTGCCTGGCACATTTTCCCCCCCACATTACAATTACATTTATCAATTGGTTTGAGAATACAAGAAAGTCGTAAAGATTGTTTTGTCTAGCATACCGAGTTCTTAGTGTAAAATCAAGTCATCAAGGTGGATGTTGCATCGTTACCAGTATTAATATTAGTAACAGGCAGGCCCAAATTTAGGTACTAGTATGCCGTTGGACACAAGATCGAGAGCAAAAGTAAGATCAGTAAGGACACGTCAGGCCGAGATGTTTACAGTTGTGTCGTGAGGTGAGGGAGTGTGTGTTCCTGTTTACATCATTATTATTGCACTATACTAAAGGTAATGTAGGGTTATTTATATTGGGAAGCTGTGTCTTGATGGAGGGTGAATTTTTTTATTATTATTATTGTTATAGTGAACTGATACATGTGTTATATATTAGCCATTCCTGCCTAGATGCATATACCTGAAGTTAGAGAGAGAATTGGATAAAGTAAAGAGTTGTAAGACGACCCAGTCGGTATCTCCTTACCTTTGTAATGCTCTGCAAATTCAACCTCAGATACTGTATGACAGTTTACATAGAAATTAGTGTGAGTGGTGAAATATTGCTGTGTCACCTATATTTTATAATTCCCTGTTTCAACTTTATAAATTCTAACCAACCATATTCATAACGTCAATTACACTTAAGTTATTAATGATCCATAATTGGGTCTAACAGTTTTATCCTCAAAATATATAAACATATATAAATATATATAAATATAAATATATATAAATATATAAACATCAATCAAAACAACTTTTTCCAAACTAATGTAACAAATACAAGAGGACTCTCCAAGCACCTATACAAACCACGCTGTAATAAGACACAGACAAAAAACTCTTTCAGACACAGGGTTATAAATGAATGGAACACCTTACCAGAACATGTTGTAAGTGCTACCTCTGTCAACACTTTTAAGAAAAGATTTGATCAACATATACACCAGATGGAAATGGAGGCGGGCAATAGGATCTATGTAGATCATTAGGGAACCCGTGAAATTTATTGGTGAGTGTTATTGGTGAGTCTAATACAATGGGTACTAACTTCTGCTTCTGAAGCGGATAAATTCCCCATATTGAGAGCTTGGCATAGAGGGAAATATGCCATCATATCATCATACTTTCTCAGCATTTAGTGATATTGCCCGACTTCAGCGTAACATAAATTTGATTAGTAGCAGGTCTGAATCTTGGGGACTCAAATTTAACACTGACAAATGTGCTGTTCTCCGTTTTCAACGCTCCTATGTGGACTGGACTCTGCTTGGACCATACTCCTCTTACTATATCAACAATATTCCACTCAAGTTTGTACAGTCTTATGTTGATCTTGGTATTATAGTTGATCTCTCCTTGAGATTTCACCAACACATATATAACATTACTAATAAAGCAGGTGGCTTAGTGACTAATCTGTTGAAGTCCACTGTTAATAGATCACCCAGATTTATGAAAGCTCTTTATATTTCTCACATCAGACCTTTACTTGATTATGCTTCTTGTGTGTAGTTCTCTGGTTATGTTGAAGACCTCAAACTTCTAGAGTCGGTTCAAAGGAGATGGACCAAGAATATTTCTGGCTTGGAAACTCATTCCTATTCAGACCGACTAAGACACCTTGATTTATATTCTGTTCAGGGACGTCTATTAAGGGCTGACCTAATCAAGTACTGGAAAATATTTCATGGTCTATCGGCTATTAATCTGTGATATTTTTCATCTGGCTCCAGTAGTTGGTACCAGAGGTCACTCCTTTAAGATATTCCTTTCTCATAGCCGTTTGGATTGTAAAGAGATTCTTTAGTGTAAGATGTATCTCAATCTGGAATTCCTTGCCAGCTGACACTGCTGCAGCTGCCAGTCTATCTTCTTTTAAAAAGGCTGTTACATAATGCCATGGGCAATACTTTATTTGATTATGTTGAGTAGGATTACTATATACATTGTTATGTTATAAACACCACTAAAGGTACATAACTTCCAGTTCTGGGCCCCCTCTTTATTGGAGTAGTATGCATATGCTAGCTGGTCTAGTTTTGTCCGAGGGGAGCCAACCAGGTAAGAATACCAAGTAAGAACTATCAAATTAAAATTACTATGAAAAATAAGCTGCTTTATTCCGCTATTCCATGTTGATGTAATGATTGATCACCAGTATTGCAGACACTCCCAAGACGAGATGATTGGTGACGTATCCCAGTGGTTTAACAGCCTCCCTCCCTTAACCAAGATATGGTTTGGGGGGACGGCTGTACTCTCCCTCATAGGACGTTTTAGCCTCATCAATCCATATTATTTAGTACTGGACGGTGAACTTTTGATCTATAGCTTTCACGTGAGTATTTATAATTGTTTGTGTTCATATTATTCATTTACTTTAAGACTACATCGGATATTATTTACATGCATTATAATTGTAAATAGTAAGGTTGAGGAGATGTAGAGAGGATGTGGATATATATTTTTATAATTTATTTATTTCTTTTTTACAGTTCTGGAGGCTTGTTACATGTGTTTTCTTCCACCCAATATCATTCTACTTCCTCGTTCATTTGTATTTCATGTACCAGTATTCAATAAGACTTGAAACAGGTAAGTCATGGTTCATGGTCCTCGGAGGTGAACAAATGCATAATATAATAACATTTTTCATTTATATCCATCATCTTTTATACATTGGTTCCTTCTTTTTTTTGTGACAGGACACTTTGTGGGTAAGCCGGCAGACTACCTTTTCATGCTATTGTTCAGCTGGATATGCAGTCTGATTGTGGGACTGATTGGAAGGATGCCAGTTCTGATGGTTCCTATGGTGATCTCGGTGGTGTATTTGTGGTGTCAGCTGAACAAGGAGGTGGTGGTGTCCTTCTGGTTTGGAACAAGATTTAAAGCCATGTACTTACCCTGGGTCCTGTTCTTGTTCGACTTCATTGTTAACAGAGGGTAAGTTGGATCAAGTTATACGTTGATAGGAACTTCACTGAATTAGGTATGGGATAAAAACTTGTATTATGAAGTTCTACTGTATTAAAAAACTTCATTGTTTTTTAGTATGTAAATGACAAGATTTTGCAAAGGAATTTTATGTCATTGTCATCTTGGATATATTCTCCAGAAGGAATGATGAAAGACTACCACTAGATGGACAGTGAAATTATTTTGTTTTTTTAGTATAAACTTAAGTACCTGTGATCAATTAATACTTTTATTTATTCATTTTCTTTCTTTCTTTTTTCAGAGGAATCCCGACTTTGATAGGAATTTTCATTGGTCATCTGTACTACTTCCTTACCATCAAATACCCACAAGATTTTGGTGGCGCCCCTTTGCTGCAAACTCCTCAGATATTGTAAGTATATATTAACTTATGTACATACTACTATATAGTACATACAATGAAAAGGGAACAAGAAGGGATGGATGGACTTGAGAATAGTGCAATGAAATGAGTGTTTTTTCACAGGTACAACTTGATGGCCAACCAGCGAGTGGTGACAGGGTTTGGTCCGGCCCCAGTACCTCCCAGGGCAGGGGGAAGGCAAGCCGGGGAGCAAGGGGGCATAGGAGGTATGTTCCGAGGACAGGGACACAGACTCGGATAGATTGTAATTATTTGTGCTTGTATTTACTTATGCTTTAATTGCACTTTTTTTGAAAGTGTGTAATGTTGATAACTCAAATCTATGAAGTATTGCATATCTTCAAGGCAATTATCATGAGAACTCCCTTTTGTTTTTCAAGGGCATTGTTTCGTTCTGAAAAATGACTTATTGTTTGGGGATGAAATACTGATTGTCAGTGTGATTTTGAAATAAAACTGAATAAGTGATCAAAAAAAAGGTATAGACATACTTATTAAGTACTGATACATCAACCTTTATACAGGAAGTGGAAGTTAAGTGTATTTTTTACATTTCCAAATATGCATATTTCATAATAAACTTATTATTACTACTTTGAAATTAGTTGCCAAACGATGCAACTTACTGCCCCATTTATCACCTGACCATCTTGAATAAGTAACAACCATTCTCAGAGAAGACTTGTAGGAGAGGAGTTGTACATTACCTTCCACTCTAGTGTAAATGTGTGTACATCACTAATTATGTAAATGCATTTATTGTCCTTTGGGAAAATTTCACATTAAGGTTGTGAATTTGGAACTTAAGTTTTTTAAGACTTGTTGTCCAACTTGTCACACCAATCCCGTTTTTAAGAGTAATAATAATTCTTTACAATTTACAGAGACTTTAATAAGCTAAAAGTGATTGACCCTTCATATCCCTCACAAAAAATCACACAGGATTGCAAACATTATTCCCTCACAAAGCATTGATGTGTGTGCAATGGTTCAGTTTTACACATGGACTGGTGATCAAGATGAATCACTTGGACATCATAAATATCAGTCTTCAACTAGTGTAACTTCCAAATAATAACAATAATTAATTTCTTATATATATACACCATGCCTGTTTTGCCCGTCAGGGTACGGTGTCGACCATTGCTGGTCACTTAAGAGGAAGCACCCGACACACACGTACAAATGTGCACACACACACACAGGAGGATAGGACCCCCAGCCTTGCACTCCCATACCTACTCAGTGGTAGGTGAGCAGGTGTTGCAGCGTTTAAGAACACAAAGTTGACCCAGAATTCAAAACCAACACTTTGTTTTGAGCAGAATAATAACATAACAATAATCCATCCATATACCCAACTTGTATCTCCTTTTAGGGTGTTGCCTGGACGAGGCTTCCACGTACGTTCATCCACATGCATTCCTTCACATAATTATCTATATCTATACACCTGGCTTATATCCCCAGTACAAGGGGATAGCTAAGACAAGGCATTTAGGGTCCAGGGAAACTGGACTCTCCCTTCCCCCCCTGCAACCTGTCTTCATAGGAGAAAATACAGAGGAGGGGCTTCCCAGACCCCTCACTCCACCTCTTGGTTGCCCTTCACAAGTGGCAAGGAATACGGTGGTGGTGTTCTTGCAGCCTCCACCACTGGGCTGATAATAATGTGTATAACAAATATAAGTTAGATGATTTAAAGAAAATACTGGAAAAGTAGCTTGAAAATCATAGTTCTTAATACAAATAAGTTATTGTAACACACTGTTGTTATTTGTTGTTTAAGTTTTAATAAACCTCTTAAGCAAGATCATGTTGGTGGTAAAGATGACAAAATGAAGTTTAGATACATAACAATGATCACATCAGAAGGGCAAGGCAAGGCTTCCATATTGACATGACAGTGAGTTTTCTATTGATAAACATTGACACATTACAAATTATCAACCTCTCAAATAGTATAGCTTAATCACTACCTTATGATCCAACCATCATGAAAGGAGGTGTCAATTTATGGTAATTAAATGTTTCAATGAAATCTCAATGTTGTCAAAATAAAAATTAATAACATCCTTTTAACCCACTGTCAAGTTACTACTCACACATCTGAACGTTACGATAGAAAACAAATCACTACATTAATATGACCTTGCTTGAGAATCAGTATAAAAATAAGGTCCACTTGTGGATTCAAAACAGGTTCTGCAGAACATTTGATACACTAGTCACCTCAACAAGGTGAGGTGATACTGTCCTCCTTCCACCTCACTACTTCAACAGGAAACTGAAACAGAAAAATTTGAAACAAGTTACAAATATGGATGAACAAGCTCACAAGTATTAATGTTTCTGAATTTTTTCTTTCCTTGTAAATGTGAAAAAATATCTACATCAATGTGTCCAGCTTGGCACATTGCTATCATCCTGTCCATCTCATACCTGATCCACTCTACTCCCTCCCTACCCGTCTCACCTGTATGGGTAACCGTGGGCCTTGGAGCGGAATATTGATAGCAGGAGAGAGAAGCAGAAGGCGTACAGACCCAACCCAATGATGGCGTAGATGCGGCGCTTCCTCACATCATCTCTCTTGTTGGCAGCTTCCACCATCAGTATCATACCCAAGGCCACAGCTGCATCTGGAGACAAACAACACAAACAAATAGTAACCTAAACTATCAGACTACATGTAATGATTGATTATTTATTAAGGTGACAGTTACTTAATGACAAGGTTTCTTACAATGCAGTTTATAGGATCAAATTTGAGTCTACACAATATGAAACATGATATCGTTAATGACTGTACTTCACCATTTCAACATTCAACAATATAATGAATGGAGTGAAGATCCTGACTTACTTAGCAAGGCCACAATGTAGGTCTCCACAATGAACTGGCTTTGTGATGAGCCGTGGATGTACGCAATGCTTCCTGACTGTGTCTTCTGCAGGAATGGTGGACCGCGAATATGGTTCCACATCTGACCGGATGTCATGGCAAAAGTGAAAGCCTGGTGGGAAAAAAATAAAGGAGTTATATGGAGAAGGTTCCCACTCAGACAGGGAGATGAGTGTGTGTGTGTGTGTGCCTTGTCTCAGCTATCTCCCTTTTAGAGGATGTCGGCTTGGTATATAAATAGATAGATAAATATATAATACTGTATATCATCTTTTCTTCAAATTTCTCTGATCGACCCAAGTAAGTGTTGCATGCCCTTATCCTACACTTGAACCCTTGTAGTCAAGTATCCAAGCACTCACCAAAGCACCAAGAGCCCATGTTGTCTTGTTGTAGAGGAAGTCCAGGTTGTTCTTGCGGAGGTACAGGAGACCCACCACCAGCGCCAGCAGCACCACAAGGGCAAGAAGACCTGAGTAGTTGGGAGGACGGAACACTCGGATCTGTGAGGAAAAAAACACATATTAATAAAATGGAATTTAATACATAACAGAGATAACTTTAGTAAGATTTAGAAAACAACTTCAACAATTAGTATGGGATAGTCATAGTAGAATTTTGAAAAACTACTATAATACAAAAACATCACATGGAATTTCTGACATGAAAACTGGACGACAAGCTTCTCCCTTTTCAGGTTTAAATTAAGTAAGTAATCAACATTTCATTATTCTCTCCATGCTTGAAGTTTTACAGTGACTTAAAAGAGAGATTAGGAAAGAGGGCAAGGAATTCTCAAAACAAACTTTTCCTTATGCTCAAAAATAGCGTGTACGTATGCAATACAATAATGTATTAGCAACACAATGCAATACAAGCGACCCTTTACCTGGATATCAGTCCGTTCAGCCACCCAGCGAGCAATGTTTTCAGCAGCAAATCCGACTCTTTGTATGTCGAGTGTGTCCACCTTCTTGGGCTTCCCCTTGGGTGGGAAGTGCATGAACACCGGGGCAGAGTTGAGCCTCAGCTGAAACAAGAATAATGACGGACTTATGATCATCTCCAGTGCAAGATTGTATTTAATTTACCTTCCTTTACATTCCAAGAGTAGGAATAATAATATTAAGTATGAATGGCATTACTAATTGTACATTTACACCTGTATTCTATCAGGTGTATACTCAAGAAATAGCACAGTTCAAATACTTGCTGAGAAGTATGATAGTGAGTGGAATACAAGACACTTTACACCAATCCCTGCAAGTTGAATAGTTATTATGTACAATGGAAAAGGACGAAGAGTTATTTTGTCTCCCTTCTATTACAAAGGTGTACCCCAGACTTCATCAGCTCACCTGCTGGAACACATCTGGCCCCTCGTCAAAGTCCACCAGGGAGAAGTACAGCTTGTTGGAGTAGCCTTGAGAGTACCTCCAGGAGTTAGCAACCAGCTGGAACTCATCATGGGCGTGCCTGAACATCACAAGAAAAGAAAGAAAAAATATACCAATTAATAAAGAATTCATTGATAAGAAAAAATATATATACGTATACCAATTAATAAAGTAATATAATAAAAAAATAAACTCATTATGATCGTGTCTGAACAATGATAAAGAAAGAAAAAATATGCCAATAAGTAAAGGCCTAATATAAGATAAATATGCTCAAAACCCAAGTAGGTAGATAGATAAATACAAACAAATCCTTTACCTGCAGATGCCACACTGTCTGGAGGGAGCAAGGGCAGTGAACATAACTATCATGGAATAGTTACGTGGTGTTCCCTTAACATACTGCTTGAACTTATCCCCATTGAACCGTAACACTGGCTTCTTCACAGCGGCGTCTGAGAGCTGCTGGACGCGCTCAGACAAGGTTAGCTGGAAAGAAGAAATAATTGTATGTAAACGTGTAGGAATATCGGTAAAGATTCGTTGGGTAATATGGAGATAACATTAGCGCATTCTCCCGAGGTTACTACTTACATGTCAGATAAAATTAAGGTTACAGAATGTCATGCAATATATATCAACTTCCGGAAACTTGTTAAAGCAAAAAAACCAAGGTACAAAATTAGTCAACTAACCTTATCTCCATATCATCCAAGATTCGTTTCTTAACCATTCTATATTTTGGACAGAACTATTTTTTTCTGTTTGAGGTGATCTAAATAAGTTTCTGAGGTTGAATTTGCAGTTCATTATACAGGTAAGGAGATATCGAGTGGTTTAGGAAACGAATCTTTACCGGAATATCTTAGAAAATTTTAATATGTGTAGGAAATGTATGGTGTGTGTATGTGTGGTTTGGTTATTGTGATATTGTAATAATTTAAGACAAAACAAGGGAAAGCTGATAGAAGTAACATTAAAACCTTTATTATAACATTAGCCTTTGGGAATAATAAGAAATACATATACGAGTTATGTCAATCTAACTTAACTTAACGTAAGCTTACTCTTCAATTTTCTATATCACTTTTCTCTTTAAATGTGTTTTCACTTTGTACGAGATGTTGGGCTGCATCGGCTTAGGTCTTTGATAATTTTCAATCTACAACAAGGGTGGGAAAATCTTTAGAACAACAACTCCAAATCGATTGTGAATATTATGTACTTTCGAGAAGCATAGATAGAGTACTTAAGTGTCTGTGAAGGTTTTAATGATCACTCGTTGATATTAAGCTCACAATACAATGTTAGGTTAGGTTTGGTTACATTGGAATAGTGTCCTGGGGGAGGTCAAGGGGGGGCGCAGCCCCCTCGGCTAGGTTAGGATAGGTTAGGTTAGGTTAAGATTTTATGATGTGATTTTGTTGATTTCCGGCGCATACTTTCCCCAAATATGGCCGCTTTTGTCCTTAAACTTTTTTTTTCGGATCACCGTATCTCGTCTATTATGGCCTCCTCCAACCAAAAACCCCGCTTTCCCGACATGTCCCCAAGCTTGTTGGGGAGAGGGGGTACTGCGCCCCCCCCCCTGGACCCCTCCAGGACACTATTCCAACGTAACCAAACTTAACCTAGACCCCCAAACATAACATAACATAACATTGTATTGTGAGCTTAATATCAACGAGCGATTATTAAAACCTTCACAGACACTTAAGTACTCTATCTATGCTTCTCGAAAGTACATAATATTCACAATCGATTTGGAGTTGTTGTTCTTAAGAATTACCTAAGGGTGATATAAATATGGTAATAATAATAATGATGACGAGGAAAGGAAAGGAAATAATGTGAAAGTATTATAGATGATACACACACATGTAGTACACGTACACACACAAACACACACATACATCCAAGATACACTTACCTCCTTTTTACATTGCACTACACTTAAAACCGCCAATAATCCGATGAATAATAATAATAATAACTCCCTTAAACTCATCTTGGTTTGTTTAGATGAGACTTGAGAGTTATAAATGACAGGAAGGTGAGGCCGGTGAGAGAATCCAGTGCTGTCTAATATCTTCCCAATACTGTTTGTACTGGTTAAATTGTTTCACTAATACCCTTCAAATGTATAAGAAATATATATATTCTAAGTTAAAATCATATATGTATAATATTAATCATAATTTTAACTATATACTGTTAATAGGAGACAGGAACACGAATTTTTCCTTCCCTTGCGCTATTTATAATCATCTTTAATTTCTACATTGACTGGTTTAATAGATCCATTTTCAGTACAAATCATCTCAAAAATGTGCTAATGGTTGTAATTTAACACGTGTATAACATTTAAGTAGCAGGTTGTCGTGTTTCCATTGGCTGGGAATAAGGTTGTCACGTTCTTATTGGTGGAAGTTCGTGTTATAGACTTTGAAACTTTTCACTCCTACTAACTTGGTGACGCAATCCCTGAAGTTACCTGAAGTTACCTGAAATTAGTTACCTGAAGTTAGTTACCTGTTACCACACTACCACCTTGTCTATCCTAGCAAATAAGTTTTAGAAATAAGAACTTTCGTGGTATACTATAGGTTTTTGAACTTTTCACTCCTACTAGTCTATAGACTGGTAAGAGTGAAAAGTTCAAAACCCTATAGTATACCACGAAAGTTCTTATTTCCCCTCCGTTTCCAAGCCCATTGCCGTTGTGGAGGGGCTTAGGGACCAGATATTGAGGTCTGATGCTGCAAAGTTTTGGACTTCAATGTCTGGTCCAACCAATTTTCGCTTGGCCTTTTTCTCTTTCTAAGTTAACTTCTCCTTGTTTCATCTATCTAATCTTCTTAACCTCTTACTATCCCCTTCCCGCCTGTGAGTCTCTCATAGGACATCGCCAGGGCTCATAGGGCCCCTCAACACACCGTCATCCACCTCACCTGTACCTTCCTACGGAGGACAGATCAACTACCACGCCTGTGATAGCATCATAGGACATCACCAGGGCTCATAGTGTTCCCCAAGGGATCCTCGCAGCCCTAAAACAACAACAACAACAACAACAAGTTCTTATTTCTAAAACTTATTTGCTAGGATAGACAAGGTGGTAGTGTGGTAACAGGTAACTAACTACAGGTAACAGGTAACTTCAGGTAACTACAGGTAACTTCAGTTAGTAGTTATAACTACTAACTCAATCCCTGAAATTACCTGAAGTTACCTGTAGTGACCTGAAGTTACCTGTTACCTGAAGTTATCTGAAGAATGGACACCTACGTCAAATAAAAGATATGTAATAAGGAGGAGACGTTAATTCCTGCCAAAAATGCCAGCATGTACACATGGAAGTCAGTAATAAGTACAAGGTAGTATCTTGTAAATCCAAGAATAAATACTGGTTTAATGATGAATGCAGAGAATCAAAAAAGGAAGATATGAAGTACAAGCGATCTGTTAAGCATTTAGGGGCCAAGGAACGTAGTGAAATTCTAAAACAGCAAGCTAAAAGACATAAGGGAGTAATTAGAGCAACAAAACGTTCACACGATAAAGACTCACATAATTAACTAAAATCATTTAAGAACAAAAATCTACAGGATTATTGGAGATTAATTAATGATAACAAAAAACTTTTTATGAAAATAGGCAAAATATCTTTGGCAGATTTTCAACTGCATTTCCAAGAACTTGGTGAGCAGAATGTTGCACAGACCGAAGAGGAAGTGGCCATGAATAACACTATGAACTTGAATAATTATATGATCAACAAGGATATCACTGTTGAACAATTAATGACACGCATAGGGAAATTGTAGAGTAATAAATCACCAGGAATAGATAATATTTTTAATGAATTTATTATATATTGCACCCCGTCAGTTATTACTTATAATAGTGACTATTTAACATTATATTGAATTCTGCAGTTATTCCTACTCCCTGGACAATATGCATAATAAAATCTATCTACAAGAAAAAGGGTAACATTAATAATGTTAATAACTACAGAAGAATTACACTTCTTAGTTGTGTGGGCAAGTTGTTTACCTCTTTATTTATGACTTTGTTTATTAATAAATTATTAGGACAGGAGCAAGCTGGTTTTAGAAAACACTATAGCACAATGGATTATATATTTGCCTTGCATGTCTTTAGTCATTTTTATATTACACATAAGAGAAAATTGTTTAGTGCCTTTATAGATTTTTAAAAAGCTGTGATGAAGTTTTCGGAAATATGCGGGCGGGAACCCAGCTAGGTGGGGTGAGGTCATTGTTACTGGGTTGGCTTCG
Source organism: Cancer borealis (assembly GCA_036785275.1). Taxonomy (NCBI): domain Eukaryota; kingdom Metazoa; phylum Arthropoda; class Malacostraca; order Decapoda; family Cancridae; genus Cancer; species Cancer borealis. The sequence continues at coordinate 47,255 of JAXIVD010002035.1, forward strand.
CGCGCCGCCTGCCTATCTATCGTCCAGGGACATCTCAGACATGTTTTCCATTAAGTTTGTTTGTATATCGACGGCGTGACCTTCATAATCCTTCACCGGTCATGAGCTTGGGCCTTGATACAGCTGCCTCCACCCACACTGGTCACTGCTCCCTCCCACCTACTTGTATAGCCATGTCATGGGTTAAGAGGATAACTCTGGCATGCCCACAACCCACCAACACGTCCTATGTATAAGGATTTCAGCTGCAATCATCCCATACCCCAGTGACAAGTAGTGTATCGTACAGTGTTTGTGAGTGGTTAGTGGTGACCCCTCACTCGTCTGTCCCCTCTCGGCGCGCCACCCTGCCGGACGCACACCCTTCAGTTCACATGCACCAGACGTCCATCACGGGTGCACAGCGACACGTTCCGGTAAACAGTCTTCTCCCACAGCTTGGACTCTGCTGAGGTGGTGTGTGGAGCGCCTCTGCAACAGCTGGAGCACCGCAAGTAAAACAGAATATACCAAGTGAACACATCAGAGAGAGTAAGGTTCATATAATTGTACCGGTAATTGAAAGGAGTGAATTCCAAATTATTACGCGATGTTCACATCTATATCCACTTGATAGCGTGATGTGTTTTGAAGGAATGGTAGTTACAGCACATTTGTTAATAGGACTAACTCGTTCTAGCAATCCCATCTAGGCATTACCTCACCACCTGATCCTGTCCTTCCTGTCGCCTCCTCCCGCAGGACGTGATGACAGGTGGACTCCAATCCTATGACGGTCTCAAATTCATACTTTTTCATCACCTCGCTATACCAACACCATCCCCCCTCCTCCTCCCCGAGCCTCCATCACATAGCGTGTCTTATTCCTTTAGTCTTTCCCTTTCCTGTGACAGCCCTCTCGCCTCTTTCATCACTGTTGTCTATATATACGTGTTCTCTCCTCTTCTTTTTCCTTTCTATAATACATCTCACTGCCTTATCTATAACCCTTTTTTCCGCTCTTTGCTTTAACTCCTCTCTCCTCTTGACATTGGTGCATCGGTATCACGCCTCACATCCTAACCCCCTTCACCCTCACCTCCCTCACCTCCCTCCCTCACCTCTGTACTCTTGCCTCATTTCATCTCATCTCCTGTCCCAACATCCTCGCGACCTCTGCTATTTAGGAGGATTGTCGGAGGAGAAAAGTCGGTCATCGCTTCCTGTCGTTGTGGTCCTGTGTCAACCCTCTTCCCTCCCTTCTTCCCTCCTTCCTTTTGTCCACCCCCCCCCCCCCCCCCCACGCCTTCCGAAGATATGCCGTGACCATCTGCACAGGGAAAGAATTAAAGGACCTCCCATGGGAAAACAGCTGTGTGTGTGTGTGTGTGTGTGTGTTTGTGTTTTTCTCCCTCCCTCCATCCTTCACCATGCTTCCCACGTGTCTCCCTAGCAGGTGGAGGGCAGCAGGATGTCGGGGGCGTTGCGGTGTGGCGGTGTGGTGGTGTTGTTGGCGGCGGCAGCTTTGTGTGCAGCTACGAGTGAGGGTAAGGATGTATTTTGTGTTTGTAATAGTGAGTCTCCCTTCCCCTCAAGTGGCCCGCAGCATCCACTCAAGGCTTTTATCAGATGCATTTCTTTACACTATATTTAAATTCAATATACCATATATCTCAGGCGGATTTTTTGATATAATTATTGAGCAGTGTTTCGGGTATAAGTTATGTGTCCAGTATTTATAGTCTATTTCTAACAATGGGATTTTGTTTTTACATTTTTATGGATCATTCATTTGTATCATGCAATTAATTAAGCTTTCTTTTTTCCTCCCTTCTGAAAGTATTACAACCATTTCAACTTCAGAGATGCAGCCGCGGGTTCGCCGGCTTGGACAAGGGTTGGATGTGGCCGCGCAGGAAGGTAGCGTGCGTTCGGAGGTGCGACACTATCGGGGCCCACAGGTGCAAGGGGATAGTGGACCCCTTATGAACCGGGAGCAACGGCGGCGTCTGAGGGTGGAGAGGCGGCTGGCGAGGTGAGGGACAGAAGCAGTGTAGGGCTGCACAACACGTACGAACAACGCCCCACACTACCACGGACTTTTATACTCACTTACTTTCTTTTTGAAGCTTGGCAAATATACAAGAGATCTTGGAGTACTTTAAGATGACTATATTAATAATGATCCCTGTTGTGTATGTTTTGTATGACAGTGGCATGGAGCGGTGCAATGTTTGTCCGTCATCACTAATACGCAACAATTGGATGGCAGCTGGCCTTATAATGCGTGTTGGCAGCAGCCCGTCAACAAGCTTTACTTCGGCAGGAATGAGAGGCGGCGGCAGAAGCAAGGCGGGCGACGGGAGGAGGTGGAGGTGGAGGTTATTGAAGAGCCTGAAGACGAGGTGGTGGATCTGATGTGGCTTCGAGCTAACTTAACCTCACTGTGGGACGAGTTCCGGACTTACACGCGTCTGCAGGTAAACAATGGTAGCTTCATGATGCTTCGGCGTGCACGTGTGTGTGTGTGTGTGTGTGTGTGTGTGTGTATACAATAAACCTTCGTGTACACTGATCTATATGCATGCACCGGTGTAGCAGCTAGATCGTTTTTCCTTCCACTTACCCAAGGGTCGAGCACAGGAAGGCCGGCGCGTTGGGCAGCGGCTCCAGGAGGAGGAACAAGCTCCTCGCTGCACAACAGAGGTGGATGGCTGCCGGGACTCTGAGGACGGGGAGATCTGCACCAACCACGGCATATGTCACTGTGGTCACTGCCAATGTCAGCCTCAGTACTACGGCAGGACGTGTCAGTGCAGTGACCACACCTGTCAGCTGTGAGTGTCAGACAGAATGTGACAATTATTTGAAACTTTGATAATTTCAATCATAGTTAAAGTGTTTCCAAATCTATATAACGTTACAAAGGGATTTCTAGCTCACAGTTGAGTGAGGCTTTGGATGTTGAAATTGGTAGAAGTATGCTTACCATTTGGTAGTGTTGTTGTGATGTTTGTGTTGCGTTGGTGTGCAGGTATGACGGCATGCCCTGCGGCGGACCAGGCCGAGGCCAGTGCCGGTGTGGGAAGTGTGTGTGTCGCACTGACCATGTGGGGGAGGACTGCAGCTGCCCTACCCACACCCACGCCTGCATCAGTCCCGGTGACCACACTGTGTGCTCCAACAAGGGCGACTGTCAGTGTGGCAGATGCCGCTGTGGGGACGGGTGAGTCACGCTTCTAACATCACACTCAACACTCACTCTGCAACACTACAACTTGCATGCACACAAAAGGAACATAAATATATCCCTACAGTGTTATATAATTGTGTGTTACTTGGTTCCCTTCACATCCTTGACTTTACCTTTGAGTACCATAGTGTATGTAGTATTGACTCCAGTCGCTGGGTCAGCTGTGTGTCAAATCATCAGTAAATTATTAATCCTAGCACTCACGTATACAATGTGCAAGATGAATGGGTGTGACTGCCCATGATGCTTTTAAAATCACCTATTGTTTTGTTATAGAGAATACTGAAACCCATTCAATAAGTTAATGGGAGGTGCACACGAAGTGATGATGTTTCAACCAATCCGTCACTGTGCACCACCCCTTTCCACACGACAGGTTCAAAGGCATGTACTGTGAGGACTCGGTGTATGCGGCGCGGGTGTGTGAGACTCTGAAGGCGTGTGTACTGTGCAAGGCGTGGGGGCGCGAGCTGGCCAAGTGTAAAGACTGTCAAATCACCATCAGCATCGTAGACATGCTAGGTAACTATGAGAAAACCTAACCTTACCTAACTATATGTTATGTTAAATTGACAACCATTTCGAATTTCTTTAGTTAATTGGTTGGTTAGTGGCCCCTCCTTCCTTTCGTAATTCGTGTATGTATAACTTTTTTTTCCCACTTCCTCCCGCCCAGAGCCCTCGATGACTACGTGTGTGATGGTCAACTCTGGCTGCATCCTCAAGTACTCTTACGTCTCCCAAGCTGCCAACGTGTACTCGGTGCTGCTGGAGCGGAACAACGTCAGTATAACATTGGAGAGAGAGAGAGAGAGAGAGAGAGAGAGAGAGAGAGAGAGAGAGAGAGAGAGAGAGAGAGAGAGAGAGAGAGAGAGAGAGAGAGAGAGAATATTGAACTTCTAGATTTGTGTAATTATTGTACACTTGCATTACGTGCGGTACCAATTCTTATCCTCTCAATTATTCACGCATCAATTTCATTATAAAACATGAGTGAATAACTATTTGATCATTCTCTTGACCTAAAAATGTGATGTCTGCCTGGATGGAGCTGCAAACATTTGAATTATTACAATGAATACTATTTTATCTTGCAGGAGTGTCCACCAGTCATCGAGTGAAAAAAAGAAAGAGGGAGAGAGAGAGTGTGTCTTGTGCAGTTGTTGGATGGTGTCAAGGAACAAACATTGAGTGAAATGCTGAGCTGAAGGATAGAGAGGAAGATTGATAACATGCAAACCGTGGAGAGAGAGAGAGAGAGAGAGAGAGAGAGAGAGAGAGAGAGAGAGAGAGAGAGAGAGAGAGAGAGAGAGAGAGTATATCTAGTATGTATCACGCACATATTTAGCATTCTAATGTTGTATCTTTATTAATGACAAACAAATATACTGGACAAAGTTTACGTATGAATATTATAACTTCATTTGATTAATACCATTGATAATGTGGTGAATTGTAATAATATCAATAATAAACATGATAATAATGATAATGATAAACCTGCCTAGCTGTGTGGAGTTTAATGGAAGGGACAGAGAGAGTGAGAGGGCTGGGGATCGAGCCGTTCCTCTATATGGTTTCTTCTTACTATGATACAAGGCGTAATAGAGGGTGAGTAGAGATTATATTCTCCCTGGCCATTAAACAACTATATAGATGATTATTATCTCTACTAATATTTTAACTACTACTACTACTATCACTACTACTACTACTACTACTACTACTACCACTACTACTACTACTACTACTACTACTACTACCACTACTACTACTGCCACTACTACTACTACTACTACTACTACTTCTTTTGGTGTTGATACTTCAGTAAATATATATATGACATTCGATCTTGGGTCGCGGCAGCTTCTGGGAGAGAGGATAGCGCTCTCTCGTTCACCCTAGCAGGACTATGTTAATGGTCTATACCTACCCAACTCAGCGGGATTATTTAATGTAATCTACTTTGATATACCTTCCTATTAAGTTAGATTCAGTGTGCATGATCTATAGATAAAAATATAAGTATAGAAGTAATGTGATATCTTGAAATCGTGGGACCGGTGATGAGCGACTTTACTCAAATATCTCATTATATACACATTTTTCACTATATAAAAAGCATAAATATACACTGTGTAATAATTTTTAACACATGATATAAGACGTGGATACGTTTTAATGTGTTTCTAACGGTTATGATTTAATTTATTTTCTTGGGTGAGTTCTCGGCATCTTTAGCAAGCATCACATTTGTAAACAACGATTGATTGTGGCAAGGCAAGGCGAGTGTTGAGAGGTGATTCCTGTGGTGTTGTGGTGGTGTTGTGATGGTGTTGTAGTGGTGTTGTGGGTGTGATTGGTCCTTAAAGCAGTGGTGTGGATGTGGTGAAGGCCTGGTGTGGGTGTTTAGCTGTGGTGAGGTGTTGAAGGGGGAGTGATGGTGTTGCAATGTTGTGGTGGTGGTGTGAGTGTTTATGTGGTTGTGACTAGTATTTAAAGCAGTGTTGTGGGTGTGGTGAAGGCCTGGTATGGGTGTGTAGCTGTGGTGATGGGCTGTGATGGTGTTGTGGTGGTGTTGTAAGTGTATCGGGTGTGATGTGTGGTGTTGTGATGGTGAGTGGTGATACGTGTGTGTGAGAGGCTGCCTGGAGTGTGCTATGGGTCCCTGGTTGTAATGGTGGTAATTATAGTATAATGATGGTGTTGATGGTGATTATCTAGTATATTTACAGTGTTGCATCAGCCTCAAGCCCCGCCATGTTGTTGTGTTGCTAACTAACTACCAGAGAGGACCATTCTAAAACAGACCCATTAATATATATCCAGAACTTAATATCATTCTAATACTCTTCATTCCCTACAGGTTCCGTAACACACACACACACGCACACACAAGTGGAGCACACACACCCACCCACCAGCCAGTCATGAGCTATAACAGGGGTCGTGGGTTTGGTTTTGGGGGCTTCTCCTTCGCCAAGAAACAAGAGGCCATCCCCCCCCCACCCAGCGCGGCACTCAGCAAACATGGCTACCACACCATGACAGCCATCAGCCAGAATGCAATATCAGGTGGATGTGGGTATGGTCAGCCGCGTAAAAGGCCGAGAGATGAAGACGAGTGAGTATTAAGTTGTGTTAGTCTCTGTCTGGTTATGATTATCTGTTTGTTTTAGTTTTGTGGTTGTAGTTTTTTTTTTTTTTTTTTTTTTTTTTTTTTAAAGGGTACCGGCTAAGGGGGAAAAAAATTAAGTATAAAAAAAAAATCCCGGTGTTGATGTTTATTTTTTTTTATTTAATTATTATATTGTTATCTTTTCTATAGTGTGTTCAGTTTTGTAGATATTGTAGTTATATTTTTTTTCTGTTTTCGTCATTCATGGGACATCTTAAAATTTTTGAGTTCCAGTTTCACATTGATATTTATTTCTTTAATCAATCATCCTATCGTTACCTTGTAGATATTGAAGTTGTATTTTTGTTGTTATTTTCTGTTTACTGTTTATGTCATCCATGGGGCCATTATTATTTTATTTCTTCAGGTATTTTGACGACGAGGACGAGAGTTTTGAGGGAGCGTACCAGCCAGCGCCGGGCAGCCCAGGACCCCAGCGCAAGGAATCCTCAGACGAGGACGAAGACCCGTTAGACGCCTTCATGGCCGGCATTGAACAGGAGGTGAGACAAAGCACTCCTATACCTATACTACCTTTGATATTTATTTTATTTTATTTTATTTTATTTATTTATTTATTTTATTTATTTATTTATTTTTTTACCTGGCACATCTAACTTAATTAACAGGAGGTGAGATGACATCCACCTTACTATACCTACCTACAGCCTCTTGGATATTTATTTTATCTATTTATTTATTTATTTTGCCTGGCACCTAACCTAACCTATTTTATTATTATTATTATTATTATTATTATTATTATTATTAACTCTTACTCAGGTGAAGAGGACGAAGGTGAAGGGAAGTGAGGAGAAGAAGGAGATGAAGGGCGTGAGAGATGACATTGATGAGGAAGATGATGAGGAGTCTTACTACAGATACATACAGGAGAACCCCAATGCTGGCAGGTGAGTGTCTACAGGTGTATACAGGTGTGCTGGGAGGGAGGGAGAGGTAGAGTAGCTGTATGTATGTATGTATGTTTGTGTGTGTGTGTGTGTGTGTGTGTGTGTGTGTGTGTGTATGTGTGTGTGTGTGTGTGTTGGTAAAGGATAAAATGGCATTAGAGAAGTATTAAAACATCTCTTGAGCTAAAAAAAAAAAATCTTAGTCTATTATATATTTTTAGGGAGTAGGAATTGAGTGGAATAAATTTTGTTTTTCTTCAATTTTTTTTTTTTTTTTTTCTTTCCCTTATTTTTTTTTTTCGTCAAATCTAAAAAAAAAAAAATCAATTATCCGCAGGCAACAAGAAGACAGCGAGGATGAGATAGAGTACGATGAGGATGGTAACCCTATAGCCCCTAAGAAACCTAAGTACATCGACCCCCTCCCCCCCATCGACCACACAGCCATCCAGTACTCAGACTTCACTAAGAACTTCTATCAGGAACACGAGGACATAGCAGCTCTCGGCCCCGGACAGATGCACGAGTTGAGGACGAAACTGGGTATTAAGGTAAGGAGGTTATCATCATCATCATTAGTATTGTTATCATTATACAACTGTAATGAATAGGTCTGCAAAGTACAAATTCTATAAGTTTATGATAGATAGATAGATAGATAATTTTATTGTCAATTTGCAACATATCAATGCTTACAAACTTAAATTCTTTTTGGCTAGAGCTCCATATAAAAAGAAGTTGACTAATAAGTATAGAAGATAAGAATAAGAAAATATTGTAAAAATATATGCTACAGCATAGGAAACTGAAATCACAGACAAGCACAAGAATTATCACAGTTATACATAATCTAATAAAATATATATTCTATTTCAAGTGGTTGAAAAGTACAATACTCTTTGGTACAAACGATTTCTTATATCTGTCCGTGCGTTGAGTAGACAGAGTTAACCTTCTGCCGGACCTAAGGAATATATAGCAGGAGTGGAGGGGATGGGATGTATGTGAAGGAGGAGAAGGAGGAGGACAAGGAGTGGTTTGAAGAGTATCATATGTCTGATTTTTTAGAGTTTATATATGTGTAAGGATCATATCTTTACCACTATACAAACCTCCACTCACTCTCTCTCTCTCCCTCCCTCAGGTAACCGGTTTTGACGCCCCTAAACCAGTCACCAGCTTCGGTCACTTTGGTTTTGACGAGGCACTCATGAAGTCAATCCGCAAGTCTGAGTACACCCAGCCCACACCCATCCAAGCCCAGGCCGTCCCCATAGCACTGAGTGGCCGCGACGCCATAGGAATCGCCAAGACCGGTAGTGGAAAAACAGCAGCATTTATCTGGCCCATGCTGGTTCACATCATGGACCAGAGAGAGTTGTCCCCAGATGAGGGTCCAATCGGCCTCATCTTGGCACCTACACGGGAGTTGGCGCAGCAGATTTACACGGAGGCTCGGAGGTTCGGGAAAGTGTACAACATTCAGGTACGTGGAACGCAGGTGGATGTTGGTGTGGAGAAAAAAAGGGAGGTTGGCTATAGGACTTTTCTTTAGCTTGTTACGTTATAAATTGATCTCATTGTTTAGGGAAGAGAGGTAGACTGGTAGTAAGGAGTCAACAGTGATATTAATGAAAGTTATAATCCCTCTATATACTATTTCTCCCCTTAACCAACAAATAGATAAATATATAAATAAATAAAATTAATAACTAAGGTGTCAGCAGTAATATTAATGAAAGTTATAATCTCCCTACTTTTATTTCTCTCCTTAACCTTAACACAATACAACTTTCGTCAACATTCTCTCCACATAAGTTGACAATATGAACCATTATTAATCTCTCTACATAATTTTCTCCCTCGCCAGGTTGTGTGTGCATACGGTGGTGGCAGTAAGTGGGAGCAGAGTAAGGGCTTGGAGGCGGGAGCAGAGATCGTCGTCGCCACACCCGGCCGAATGATTGACATGATAAAGATGAAAGCCACCAACCTCCAACGGGTCACCTTCCTGATTTTAGACGAAGCTGACCGAATGTTTGATATGGGATTTGAACCTCAGGTATGTGTGTGTGTGTGTGTTTCAATTCCCCATATAATCCCAATAATAATAATGATCTTAATAACATCATACAAGTCAACAACCACTACTAATCTTACCTCTTATTCATGTGCGTGTTTGTGTGTGTGTGTGTGTGTGTGTGTTTTGCAGGTGAGGTCGATATGCGATCACGTCAGACCAGAACGACAGACCCTCCTCTTCTCGGCTACCTTCAAGCGCAAAGTGGAGAGGCTGGCGCGTGATGTCTTAACAGATCCAGTGAGGGTGGTGCAGGGTGAGCTGGGCGAGGCTAACCAGGACGTAACACAGGTAGGAATGGGAGGAAGGAGAGGAGTGTAGGTGTTAAGGAGGAGGATAGGGAAGGAATGGGAGGGAGGGAGGGGAGGGAGGGGAGGAAGGGAGGGAGGGAAAGGGATGGGGTGGAGAGACAGTAGGATTAGTTAATTCCTCCTCACTCCTTCACATACTACCACACTTTCCATCCACTCCACAGATCATCAGACTCCTCAACTCCAGCAACCACAAATGGCTATGGTTGACGAAACACTTGGTTGAATTCATGTCCGAGGGCAGCGTGCTCATCTTCGTCACCAAGAAGGCCAACGCTGAAGAACTTTGCAACAACCTCACCAATAAGGAATTTGAAGCACTCCTCCTACACGGTGACATGAGCCAATACGAGAGGAACGAGGTCATCACAGGGTTCAAGAGGAAGGATAAGCCAATATTAGTCGCCACGGATGTCGCTGCGCGTGGTTTAGACATCCCACACATCCGGACTGTGGTGAATTACGACGTGGCGAGGGATATCGATACCCACACCCATCGCATTGGCCGGACGGGTGAGTGAGCTGGGTGATGGAGTGTGTGTCGGGTGAGATGGGTGTAGATAGGGATAATTATAGTATTGTAGTAGTAGTAAAGTCACCCTAACCTAACATCACCCTTCTTCCCCCTTCACCCTAGGCCGTGCGGGTGAGAAAGGCACAGCATACACCCTCGTAACGGATAAGGATAAGGAGTTTGCCGGTCACCTAGTGCGTAACCTTGAAGGGGCGGCTCAAGAGGTGCCTAAGGAGCTGTTGGACCTGGCTATGCAGAGCTCGTGGTTCCGTAAGTCTAGGTTCAAGCAGGGGAAGGCGAAAGCCCTTGGGGGACGCGGCCTTGGCTTCAGGGAGCGGCCGGGACTCGGATCAACACCTAATGAAACAACTGGTGAGGATTGGTATAGATTATCGTGTTATAGTTTTTTTCATATTTGTTTTTTGTTATAGTTGTTTTTATAGTGAAGGAAATTGAATGGTGACGTGTGTGGTATTGTATTTTGTGTATATGTATAATTATGATTCACAGTAATTTTTCTTGCATTTCAGGTGGAGTGGTAGGTGGTGGTGGTGGTGGTGGAGTAGGAGGAGGTGGAAATGATAGTTTTGGTGGTAGTGGTGGTGCTGGAGTGGATGGTTTTGGAGGCAGTGGTGGTGGTGGTGGTGGTGGTGGTGGTGACGGTACAGCTGCGGTGGGGCCAGCTGGTCAGGCCTATGGGGGAGGTGACCCAACTATGACAGGCCCGGCAACAAATCGTCTGGCGGCAATGAAAGCTGCCTTCCACTCTCAATACAAAAGCCAGGTGAGACATAAACATACATATAAATACATACATACATATATCTATCTATCTATTTTATCTAGAGTTTCTCATGTCTTCGAAGGGAATGGTCACGGCAGAAGAGTCTATATATATAACTATGACTTTTACATTCACAGCAAGAAAAAAAAGAAAAGAAAAAAAAAGTAACATTGTAATAAGATCTATAATTATTATCACATCTATTCTTCTTTTTCTTCTTCTTCTTCTTATTATTATTATTGTTATTATTATTCTTTCAGTTCACCGCTGCAAGCGCTGACACCTCCTGGACATTGGACAAACCTACAGCTTCCTCTCAGCCTTCCCAGCCTTGCCATCCACCTCAAGCTCAGTCTCAGTTTTGTCAGTCTCAGTCTCAGCCTCAGTCTCAGTCTCAATTTTCTCAGTCTTCTCAGTCCGCTCAGTCTCAGGCCAACCAGCGTCGCAGAAGGTCAAGGTGGGATGACTAGGTGTGTTTACTAGTATTGGTCCTCCGTGGCGGCCATGATGGAGCACTGATGGGTGGCCGGGCCTAGACCAACACCAGGATTGACCCTAACCTTGGTGATGCAGTATTGTTATAACTTAACTTAACACCACAACCACACCCCGGTATCATCACCATTAATATCTTGACCTAACCTAACCTAACTCCTTCTTTGCTCCAGTTGTTGGTCATTCTGGTGGAGTGGTGATCCATTTGCCAAGAGTTGTGTTGTTTTAATACAGCGTGACCTGTTGCAAGCCTCGTGTTGACCCCGTGGCAATGACCTTGGGAGGTTAAGTAAGGTTCTCCCTCCTTCCAACCCACCCGCCCACCCGCCTACCCACCCCTCACCCTCCTCACTCACCTCCTATGAAATCAAATTGTAGATGATGAGGTTGGAATAGAAATTTTGCCACCACACTGAAAGAGGGGTGGCATGTGTGTGTGTGTGTGTGTGTGTGTGTGTCAGAATGGAAGTGTGTGTGTGTGTGTGTGTGTGTGTGTGTGTGTGTGTGTGTGTGTGTGTGTGTGTGCAAAAAGCTGCAACTCAGTGAACAGTTTAAAGGAATTTTCTCATGTAGCGATATTTATAGGTAGCAAAGTCTTTGTAATACTAGTTGTGTGGAAAATCTTAACTATGTATATATGTATGCATCACCAAGAGAACAATTGCTCCTCTTCCTTCCCTCTGTAGTGAAGGCTAACAGGATCAACACTACTTAAGATGCAGTCACTATTTAGGTGTTGAAAGAAGGTGGAAATATTTCTAAGTGAGGGAAGTTAAAGCTACAGTTTCATGTTCATCTTGTCTTGTGCTACATCCTGTTAGAAAAGGATATTATATTATTTAATCACTTCTATCTATCTATAGCCACGGCAGAAGAGCCTCCACCTGTTCCTATCCTTGCTTGTTCAGGCCCTCCACCTCTATCAACAACTCCTTCAATCCTACAACTGGCCTTCCTCTCCTTCTAAGACTCAATTTCACTCACTCCCATATTTTTCATAAACTCTTTTCTTTCTCTGAAGTAGACCAAACCACATCAAAGTATCATATCTCTTTTTCACCCATTCCACCACACCACCACCACGCTTCACTCCATTTGCACAAGTTCCCATCCCATACCACATCTTTCATACATTTTAATTGCTCTCACCCTCCCATCCATCCTGTCACGCCACATGCTTCTCTTAGATAACTCATTTACACAGCATGGTTTATTTGACTGCTGTATCCTACTCCATGTCCAAGTCTCTGATCCATAATACAGTTCCTTAAACCTCTCTTTACCTCCATGGACACATTTCATCCTCTCATAACCCTTAGAAGTGATCCCATGACATATTTCTTCATATTTCTTCCTTCCATCTCTCTATGTTTGTATAGCATTGTTCACTAATGATTAAATACTTTCACTTCTTCATACAACTACCTCACACCCTCACACACTTACCCTGTACGAAAGCCAACCATCTCAAGTCAATCTATCATCCCTTCCATGTTGATTTTCTCTCTCCTTATTATCACATTCCTCTTAAATACCTAACTTCCATTTCTACCTGTTGACCTTAAAATCTGTTTGTAATGCCTCGTGTTTTGAAATGCTGAGAAATTTAACTAAAGGAGTAAGTCGCTATGAGAGGACTGTGTATGGTGATCAAACTCCTAACAGAACACTCACTATACCAACACCTTAACAATCACCAAGGTCAAAGTGGATTTAGGTCAACATTAACTATCCCAGCATTACACTTCCTGTCTCCTCATCCCTTCGTTTCTCCCTCTTGGTTTGAGATTGTCAGTTTTGAAGCCCAGACCAGCGTCACAGTTGTAGTGCATCACCCTAGCGTGGCAGCTGTTGCATACTTCACACTGATTAAAGAATGCCTGGGTGTAGCCTTACTCCCTTAACCCTTTACCCCTTATCTCTTACCCCTTACCCCTTAACTTCCTGATGCCTCACTTTTTATCTTGCTCGTTGCACCTGTTTCCAAGTGGCATTCAAAACTATAAGTGACATGCCGTGTTTCCCAATACAAATCATCCTTATGTTTGCCCGGGTGTGCCTGAGCTCCTGTGCCGTGTTAAATTGAGGTCACCACTTACCTGTGTCACTTGAGAGCCTTATAACTAAGTGGTGAAGGGAAAGAAGGCCATCATGTACCTAACTTCTTGAGAGGGCTTGCAGGTGGCTCTGTGGCCTAAAGATTGTGAGTTTAATTCAGGGTCACGGCAGCTTCTTGGTGAGAGGGTCAGCGCTCTCGTTAACCCTAGCAGAACTATATGGTCTATAGTTACCTAGTTATGGGGTATTATTTAATCATCGTTTTTAATCAACAATTTCTGAGACAGTAAACACAACCATCGTGTGAGGCAGAAGACCATACGTAATGTGTTTTGTTTTGTGTGACTGACTAAAGCTGACTCCAAGTGTATAGAAATTTTACATTGATACTTGTGAGGAAGGAAAGAATCTTGCTTCACTGAGGACACATTGAAGGAAATTGTGAATACTTGGTTGTATGTGTGTACCTGAAAAAAGATACTAAATCTCTCACAAGCTATGAAGGCAAGTTAGGAAATGTAGTGAGGAACAAGGAAGAAATTGGTGTATTTTAAATTATTCATAAAAGTTTTTTTTTTAATTATTATTATGTGGGTGTGTTTCAGTGTGTGTGTGTGTGTGCGCATGTGCGTGTGCGTGTGTTTAGCTGTGACAACATTAAGGGCATAATAAGGCAAGGTGAAAGACATATTCCAAGTTTCCCATCTTGTTGAAACTTAGCATGGAAAAAAAACAACATTGTGAGTGAAGGAGAGAGTGAAGTTGAGCTGCATTTTGAAACCTAGCGTAGCAGCCCATCCCACCCTGTTATAACCACGTATTGTTCCTGAAACAGACACAGGTGCACGAGAAACACACTTCCTCCCCACACGCCGAGCACACATGGAGTGGCCTAAGGTAGTGTTAGCTGGGACAATGAACGGCTGGGCGTGGCAAGGCAAGGCGTCAAGTTGTGTGTACCAAGTGAACGTAAAGCCTTGCGAATGTACAATTAGTGTGTGTGTGTGTGTGTGTGTGTGTGTGTGGTTCATTGGCAAGGCATGGATAACAATGATCACTACAAAGATGATAAAAAAGGTATTTAACATAGTTTGTACGTAATCTTACAGAACTGTTGTTTTCAATTTGGCATATGTTAGGTTCTGTGTTACTGCTTGACTTTGTGAAGTCAATAAAGTATAGAAAATTGTACGTGTTCCTTCCCTTCTTATTCTGATTATATTCATTTATTATCATGAGAAAGATATCAAAGTATATTGATTTATTTTCATGAGAAAGCTCTCAAAATATATTGGTTTTAGAGATGATTTGATATTCTCAGAAATATAGAAAAAAGATAATGAGGCACTTCTGAGAAACAAATTCCAAGTAAACTAATATAAGAAGAAATAGTAATAAGCATTGCACTCTACACAGCAACAGCAGTGTAACAAGTAACAACCATACTATAAATTCAATATATATATATATATATATATATATATATATATATATATATATATATATATATATATATATATATGTATATCAGGGCGTTATGCACCTAAAGGAGGCTTATCAAGACATTAATTTTCATTATAATCAGCGGAAGGAAAATGTGATACGAAACGAGACTTCAAGTATTGGCGGGAAGTGGTATATATAAAACATTTAATTAGTTAAACAGGATGCAATAGCATTAATAACTAACCACAACTCTTTTACAAAACTAGCAAAGATAATTACATACAAAATGCGATTTGAGGCATTGATAAAAAAAAATTACAAGCGCATCGTATATAAAACCACACTTCAATATACTCTATATAACACTTATTGACATCAAACACCGCTAATAACAAACAATATATTTTCTACACTATTTATATAATCAAAAAACATATATAAAGTGAGTTTGAGAGTATAATATAAAGTGTTGGGGTGGTGAGTAAAATGTCCGCGATGGAGGTGGATCCACAGGAGGAAGAAGTAGAGGTGCCGTCCTCAAGCACCTCTAAGCACGATAAAAAGAGGTTTGAGGTCAAGAAGGTAAGGGTAATACAACATGGAGGCTGTGTGTAGCTTGTAGTGGGGTGTATAGTGGTGTGGAAGGATGTGGAGCGGTGTAATAAGGGAATGGAGTATGAGGTGGTGTGGTGGTGGATTAGATGTGTTTGTGTTTATGTTTTAATGGATAATCATAAGAATAGAGTCCTTACCCACGCTGAGCTGACCTAATATTGGCTCCACGTATTATACTTACTATCTTATTATTATTTAAACTCCTTATAAACTATTAAGTATATGTATTATTGAATTACTTGGAAGATGGTTACAAATTCTTAAGAGTTAAAAACTTAAGTCCTTCTGTCATGGAGCCGTCTATTGTATTTATCTATATATTAACACATTTATGGTATTTTTAATGGATGCTGATACTATCCTATACAACTGATGGTAAATTGCAGGTATATGAAATTACTTTGTCTAGCGAGATGCAGAAATGGATGTCGATTTTAAGACCAAATTGATTTTTTTCGCTCAGGTTAGGTTAGGTTTGATTTTAGAATGTATCGACAATGTACAATGTAGGAGGAGGATGTTGGTAAAGGTTAGGTTAGGAAATATTAGATAAAATGTTTAGGTTTGGAATGGTTAGATTTAATTTATACGAAAGAAAAACGATCTATTTCTCTTGTCATAAGGAAATTATCTTAGTTTAAGGATTCTTGGTGTCATTTCTCCTTACTATATATACGTATAGGTAATTGTAACCAAACTGCGTCTAAACATACCTTTTTTCTTTTTCAGTGGAATGCCGTAGCACTGTGGGCGTGGGGTGAGTTGTAATGGTGATGATGGTGGTGGTGACGATGGCTTTCTGTCTCCTGCTGACCACACCTACTCAAAGCATTTCTCTCTCTCTCTCTCTCTCTCTCTCTCTCTCTCTCTCTCTCTCTCTCTCTCTCTCTCTCTCTCTCTCTCTCTCTCTCTCTCTCTCAAGATATAGTCCTAAAATTAGTCCTTGATAATAATAATGAAATTTACTCATACTATTATACCTTTACAGTTTAGTACAAATCAGAAACTTTTTAAAAGATATATTAATAGTAATGTACTCCACCATTGATAACTTTTCCTTTTTGGCAGACATTGTGGTGGACAACTGTGCCATCTGCCGCAACCACATCATGGATCTGTGTATTGAATGCCAGGCCAACCAGGCGTCGGTCACCTCGGAGGAATGCACTGTGGCCTGGGGAGTGTGTAATGTAAGTCCAAGGGGGAGGGGTGGAAGGTGGATGGTATTATTATTAGTAGTAGTATTGTTATTATTGTTTGCCTTGTGGTTGGAGCTGCTAGAGTACTGTCACTGTGGCCTGGGGAGTGTGTAATGTAAGTTCAAGGGAGAAGGGGAGGGTGGATGGTATTATTATTATTAGTAGTAGTATTGTTATTATTGTTTGCCTTGTGGTTGGAGCTGCTAGAGTACTGTCACTGTGGCCTGGGATGTGTTACTATCATCACTGTTATTCATTATTGTTACCATTGTGATGTGGTTTTGTGTCTCCCTCTCCACCAGCACGCCTTCCACTTCCACTGCATCTCCAGGTGGCTGAAGACGAGGCAAGTGTGTCCACTAGATAACCGAGAGTGGGAGTTCCAAAAGTAAGTGTCGCTGTATGTGTGTGTGTGTGTGTGTTTATAGTGTTGATATAAATATTTACTTGTGATATAACTTTCCCTTTTCTCTTGTTGTTTTTCTCTTTCTCTATTCCTTCTATTATCTTATCCTCTTCCTTCTCTCCTATCCTCCCTTCTCATTTCTCCTTCCTCTTTACTTTCTCTTCTCCCATCTTCCATGTCTCCTCCTCCTCCTTTCCCTCCCATTCTTTCACCCATTTTTCCTTCATCTACCTCAACTATTTCCTTTTTATCTCTCCTTGACTCCCTCTATTTTGTTTTTTCCTTCCTCTCAATGTCTCCTCTTCTCTCTTTTTTTTTCTCTCCCTTCCTTGCTCAATCTTTCCTATAATCTCTCTTTCACTGGTTCTTCTTCCCTTATATGAAATTCCCTCCCCTTCTCCCTTCCCTCCTTCCCTCCACTGACCCTCCATAATTTCCCTCCCACACAGGTACGGCCACTAAAAGACGACCATCTCTACATTCCTCCACTACTCCACCTCTTCCTTCTCCACCTTCTTCTCCTCCACCTGAGCTGTTGCAAGGTGGAGGTGTTGCCTTTTGCCTCTTCTCTCAGCACCGCGTGGGTCATCTAACTAAACATTATGCTAAGGTAGATTAGGAATGATACGTGAAAAAAATGATGTTATTAAGTTCTCTCGATCATGATGAATAAAAGAAAAAAGTGAATAAAAATGTTCTCTTTGTATGGTAGTGTATTAGTGATCCTTGTTGGTTTGTTTCTCTCTTTCTCTCTCTCTCTCTCTCTCTCTCTCTCTCTCTCTCTCTCTCTCTCTCTCTCTCTCTCTCTCTCTCTCTCTCTCTCTCTCTCTCTCTCTTTAATGTGCAAGAGAGAAAAGAAAAGTAGCTTTTAGTGTTAGTGTTGTATTATTTTTTTATTATATTTATGTGACCTGCACACACACATACACCTACACACACACACACACACACACACACACACAACATTGGTCCTTACAGAGGGAAGGGAAAGTCTTGGTTTGGCTTCAATTATCCACAGCTCATTTATCAAACGGAACAAAGAATGTCAAGGGAATATTAAAGATGATAATGAAGTATTGGGTCATTAATTACAAAATAACTTGAAAAAGAATGATTAATATTTCCTCAGAGAAAGAGAGGTGGAATTTGACGATGTGTGTGTGTGTGTGTGTTATACTGAAAGCATAGTAGATTTTAGAAGTATTTATAACTAGAAATTAACGTCTGCCAACAATATAAAGTACATATAGACATTTGAAATATCATTATTCGTTTTAGTTAGGCGTTTGTCTCTGAGTGTGTGTATGTATGTATATGAGTATGTGTGTACGTATAGATCACCTTCATGTATGTTTGTGGGTTCCATAATGCTTTTTAACCTAACCTTCAATGTTCTCAGACTTGCCACCACATAACCTTCATTCTAACGAGTCTGTCCTAGATACTTTACGACTATCAATCTTCAATATTTACATAGTCAATGATAACCAATATGCTGCATCATGAACATTAAAATGTCTTTATACTTTCTCTATGGGTGGAGCACTTGTAAATGTAGAGTGAAAATTGCCTCTCCTTCCCGTCCTGTCCTCGTGCTCAAAACAAGACGTAACAATAACAAAAATATATGATTCTTAATATAGCTGTAAATGTATGGGTGTATCACTTGTAAATTAATAGTGTGAATTGCATCTCCTTCCTGTCCTCATCTTAATATTAATAGCTCAAGACAAGACATAACAACAAAAATATATGATTTTTAATTAGGGCCGGTGCTGGGAATTGCGAGGCCCAATTAGAAAATTGATAGTGGGGCCCTCTACTCTATAAAGATTTATGTTTTAAATTTCGTGTAGTATATGTTAAGACAATAACAGATAAACTGTTTATGCTCGGATCTTTTAGAAACAGACTTTTCTGGCGTTTTTATTTGCAAAATCTTTCAAAATCATTTTAAAGTCAAGGGTTATGGTAATGTCACTTTCTATATCGCCAAATTGGTTAGTCTCGTGAAATTGTTGACCGTAAGTATGTTTTAATCAGTTTTAGTTTAGAAAAACTTCTCTCTCCCGATGCGACTGTTACGGGCATTGTTGAGTACCAATATTGTGTACAGTTTAAAACTAACACACATGAATGCGGGGCCCCTTTGCGGCGCGGGGCCCAATTTGATTAAATCGGTCAAATAGGCTTAAAACCGGCCCTGTTTTTAATACATCTGTTAAAAATGTGGAACGCGTGTCCTGCGGGAGAAGGTTTTGTTGTGTAAATAAAGTGTTGACTCCAGACAAGAGGAAAAGGGAAAGGAAAGAAGACACGAACGACAGGAATCATTATTATAACTTGATAGCAGAGTGGGTCAAAAGGTTCCTTCTGGTGAGTGTGTGTATTAACCTAGTTGTATTACCTAGTTGTATTTACCTAGTTGTAGTATACAGGGCCTGAGCTACACTCGTCTGGTCCTGTCTCCGTACCTATATTTGTCCAGTTTTTCCTTCAGTTGATGTACGCATTGTTTGCCATTATCACCTCTTCCTTTAGTCATTCCAAGTATCTATGCTAGGTTGTGTGTGTGTGGGAAAGAAGTATAGTATAGTATTTTGCTTGAATATCTGTTGCTGGTTTCATTATCGCCAGCTATTAACTTACTGGATAGATTATATATCATATTCTGCAATCTATGGGTAAGAAATGGGACCTTTTACACACCCATACATTAACTACCATACACCCATAGTCCCATACAGTAACTACTCAATCATCAGTGAAAGCCTTGCAGTCTTAACCTAACAAGTAACAGGCCGAGACGTAATCCACTGAGCTACCGAGCAGGATGTGTGTTTGTTTGAGTGTACGTATGTGTGTGTGTGTGTGTGTGTGTACTGAGGCTGCTTGCAATACACACATACACGCCGCTGACATGCAAGCAACAAAGTCTCCAAATTAAACTGGAGTGTGAAAAAATGATGACTAATAACCGGCCGAGTCACCAACCGTTCGCAACACCAAAGAGGAGG
>JAXIVD010002036.1:0-32500 GCA_036785275.1 Cancer borealis
ATAGCATCTCGCCTTGAGTCATTCAATTCTTGTTGGGTTGGGCGTCGGTTGTACGACGTTGAAAAATGCAAGGTGGTGTCATCAGCATAGGAGTGGATAGGGCATTGAGTCAGATTTAGGAGATCATTGATGAATAATAGAAAGAGAGTGGGTGATAGGACAGAACCCTGAGGAACACCACTGTTGATAGTTTTAGGAGAAGAACAGTGACCGTCCACTACAGCAGCAATAGACCGATCGGAAAGGAAACTGGAGATGAAGGTACAGAGAGAAGGATAGAATCCGTAGGAGGGTAGTTTAGAAATTAAAGATTTATGCCAGATTCTATCGAAGGCTTTCGATATGTCAAGGCCGACAGCAAAGGTTTCACCGAAGTCCCTAAAAGAGGATGACCAAGATTCAGTTAGGAAAGTAAGAAGATCACCAGTAGATCGGCCTTTACGGAAACCATACTGGCAATCAGAGAGAAGGTTGTGAGCTGATAGATGTCTCATTATTTCTTGTTAAGGACAGACTCAAAGGCTTTAGAAAGGCAGGAAATCAAAGCTATAGGGCGGTAGTTAGAAGGATTGGAGCGGTCACCCTTTTTAGGAACAGGTTGAATGTGAGCAAACTTCCAGCAAGAAGGATATGTAGAAGTAGAGAGACACAGACGAAAGAGTTTGACCAGGCAGTGAGCGAGTTCGGAAGCACGGTTTTTGAGAACAATAGGAGGGACTCCATCCGGACCGTAAGCCTTCCGAGAATCAAGACCAGAGAAACATCATGATAAAGAATTTTAATTTTAGGGATGAAGTAGTCAGAGGGTGGAGGAGTAGGAGGAATATGCCCAGTATCATCCAAAGTAGAGTTGGTAGCAAAGGTTTGAGCGAAGAGTTCAGCTTTAGAGAAAGAAGAGACAGCTGTGGGGCCATCTGGTTGAAGTAAAGGAGGGAAAGATGAAGAAGTAAAATTGTTAAGAGATATTATTGGCTAGATGCCAGAAATCACGAGAAGAGTTAGAGTTTGAAAGACTTTGACATTTTCTATTAATGAAAGTTTGTTTAGTAAGTTGAAGAATAGATTTGGCATGATTACAGGCAGAAATATATAGGGCATGAGTTTCAGCAGATGGATGGCTACGGTACCGTTTGTGAGCCGCCTCTCTATCATTGACAGCACGAGAACAAGCAGAGTTAAACCAGGGCTTTTTAGCTTTAGTATTAGAGAAAGTATGAGGAATGTATAGCTCCATGCCAGAGACAATCACCTCTGTTATGCGCTCGGCACAAAGAGAAGGATCTCTGACATGGAAGCAATAATCATCCCAAGGAAAATCAGAATAGTACTGCCTCAGGTTCTCCCACTTAGCAGAGTTGAAATGCCAGAAGCACCTCTGCTTAGGCGGGTCCTGAGGCTGCACTGGACTGCTCTGTCATAAATATATTTTAAGAAACCAGGATCAAATTAACCTCATCGTGGCCGCTATTATTCACGGCTTTCTTCAGGTGTTTCAATACACCTTATTATTGTATCTGCCACCGGATTACTCAGTTATTTACAGTGTTCCATACACCTTATTATTGTGGTGTATTTTCATTTTTCATTTATATAAATGTTTTTTCTTTATTCGTGCCACCCATTTGTATGTATTTCTTTTCATTCGTGATGTCTCTGTTTCCTACACAGTAATGTCACCTCCCACGGGTGTCCGTTCCATCCGGTGTCCGTTCCATCCGGTGTTTTCGAAATGGGGACATTTCGTGGTTGGTGGCCGAGCAATGTAGGGAGCTGAGACATATATGTATATTATCATATGTGTATTTCATCTTTGGCGCGTCTGTT
Organism: Cancer borealis; assembly: GCA_036785275.1. Classification (NCBI taxonomy): domain Eukaryota; kingdom Metazoa; phylum Arthropoda; class Malacostraca; order Decapoda; family Cancridae; genus Cancer; species Cancer borealis. Next base: position 1,825 of record JAXIVD010002036.1, read on the forward strand.
TATCTTGTAACGTCTGGCAACTCTATTGTACTTTTGGCAACTACATGGTAGATCCAGCGCGACCTGCCTCCTGCCCCGCTCGCATCAGTCTGGGCATCATCTTTGACAGTTTTGACACTGCAAAGCCAGCCTATCATCACTCCGCTGTCCAGTCTTGTTTATTACCTAATAAATCCACACCACGTCTCCGAAGCCTTCATTAACATCGCCAGCTACCAACCAAAGTTTACATCTGGTTGTGCAGCTATGGGAGCAATAGAATTCACATGTCTCTTCAAAGGAATCTTTAAATGGTTGCATGAAGCTAGTGAGAGTATATGTTGGTTAATCTAAAATATTACCAGCTTGTTGCGTCCTAGAGTGTAAGAGAGACATGAAGTGAAAGTAACCAAACAAGGAAACGCAATCTTTCACTTTAACATTGTCTTCCGCTTCAACTCAAGGAGAATTCTTTAATTGCTGCGTAAAGTACAGCTTTAAGAGCTTTGCCAGCTAGAAGAACCTAATGAGGTTGTGTTGCCAGTTTGCACAACGGAGCACATGATCCAATCTTTGAATTGCAACTAAAATGACGTAAAAATTCTAATTTGAAATCGTCGAACTTAGTGAAACTTGAAAATAAATCTGACTGTATTGCGTCTACTGCGAGACAGTCTCCAAGGTCTATTCTGCTTTTGAAAAGGGCAATTTTCGTGGTGTCTGAATTTGATATTTTACGTAAGATTTTATCAAATGTATCTTGAATGAAAATATGTATAGGTACATTATCTCCCGTGAACTTAGGCAAGGAAGGCTTGTCGTGACCAGTGTGTGAAAGTTGTACAAGACAGAAAAATATGTTTTGAATAACAGAAAAATATGAAATGCAGTAGGAAATTCTGAAACAAGAATATTAATGGTAAGGACAAAATAAATTTAACAATGTACCAAACAACAATTTCGAAAACAAAATGTTGACGATCAAAAACCAAATATAGGGCAATATATATGAAAATATACTGTTACGACCCGGTTTGCTCCCTAACAGAGGGTAAACGTTATACCTATCTGAGGGTTTTAAATTAAAAGCCAGAATATTAAGGATACTAAATTATCCGCCTAACTTATCCGAATCGCACATACATTAACACCACTACTCTTATCTTCCGTAACCTCCTCTCACTGCTTCCCTAATTACTCTTTCTGTGTCAATTAGATTTTTGTTGGAAAGGGACTGAAATACACTCTAACTATAACAAAACAAATATATTGAAATAAAGATGACAGAATACACAAAATTAATTATAATAATACAATACAAAAGGTCTAGGGAACTCAAATTTCTGTAACTTCCCCTTTTAACTAAATTCTCTCACATTCCACAATATCACACATATAGTCATTAATAACTCTCCTTGATACAAAAATCACACTACAAAGTTCACTTGACTAATGTACAAGTTACCATATAACTCAAATTTCCTGCCACTTAACATCACAATGTTACACGACAATACCTCAACTTGTCTCCCAAAACATCTTCACATCACATACTATTCTCCAAGGCGCCCTAATACCTCAATAATCCTTCACCACACATGGGCATGATCTCACCACAATTCCCAGTAGTCACCTGTGTCTTTAGAGAACACTACACCACCTTTGCTCCAATTCACCACTCCCTCTCACCACACTTCACTACACCAAACACCAAGACAGAAGCTTCTGACAACACCTACATCACTTCCATAACCCCACTGCACACTAACCACGACACCACAAACCTTCTGATGCTCTCAGGCTATCAGCAGACTCAAAACTTCCTCCAAAAACATCACCCGCTTCCCTACACGTGTACCATCCCGAGCTTCTTTCTGTCAGCTCAGCCCTCAGCTGACCGCCAGGGGACGCGGAAAAACGGCGCCAAAATCCAAGATCCGCTCCCTTTTATCACAACGAACGTAAAATAAATAATTTCACTTGATATAATCATATACATCCACACAAAATAATCCTAATAAATACAAAATAAATAATGAAATGTTTAGTTGAATAAACTTAACCCTATAAATGAATAAGGCAACATAACAATACCTAAAATAAGCGTATTAACAATATGGCTAAAAAAGCACCGAGGCAGCAATAATATGATGAAATATAATATGTAACTGGAACACAGTAAACATTTTTTTTAAAAACATTATAAAGTCATTGCAAACACAAAATAAAATAGAATGTCTGTGGAGATGGTTAAGGCTACTCACATACCAATGTGGAGTGTAAAATGTGTGTCCTGGACGTGCGTGTTACAGCAAGTCTGCAATTTTCCCTGCCCCTGACAGGTCATCCGCGTATGCCACTTGCTTCACATGTGTTTTTTCATACGCAATCACATCTTGAAGCACTGATAAGCCCAGAGCATACATTGCCATGGCCACTGGGTCACCTTGTGTTGTTCCCTCCATGGATTTCAAATCCTTAACCTTAACACTACTATTGCTATTATCACTTATGTACAAATATGAAGGATCACTGTATGTGTTCTCAACATACGTCGCAAGTGATGGACATTTCACTCGAATGTTGTGAAGCATTGTCTTTCTGTTTGTAGTGTTAAATGCATTTTTGGCGTCCACTAACAACATCGCTTCACATTAATCCTGGCCAAAAATCTTCCTCATGGCGTGGATGGCCGCTTCCCCGCCTGTCCGCTGTCCTGCACACACCTGTAGGTTCCCTGCCGCTCTTCTTACATCCTCCTTGACCACCGCCATGATGCACTTCCCTATGATCCGGCGGAGAACTTCCCCAATACCGATGGACCTGCACCCTGGCTTCTTGTCAAGGGGGATAAGGCGGCAGGCAGTCAAGGCGTCAACATGTCGACAGTTGGTGGCGGCAAGTTTTCTCGCTAGTGCTGCTAGGGCGCTGCATAAGTCACCAGCGACACTGCCACAGTGAGTGCTGCTCAGCAGGCGGCGCCACCCTCTTGCATCCAAGCCTGAAGGATCCCCGCTGCCTTTTGTCTGAAGAGCTTTTTTCCAGACCATCTCTCCTGTTATCATCTCGTAGATAACGCTGTTTGACATTTGAAGGCATCTCTGTAGTCTTAATACTTAGTAGTAGTAGTAGTACTACTACTACTACTACTACTACTACTACTACTACTACTACTACTACTACCACTACTACTATTACTACTACTACTACTACTACTACTACTACTACTACTACATTTAAAGATACCTCCACCCTTTTTATTTGCATGGGCTCCACAAATTGGAGGTCATTAGCCCCAACTCTGGTCGCTAATGGCTGTGGCATCCAACCATAATATTCTAACCCCTAACCATATCCATCTACCCCTATATTTACATCCTTATTTAATCCCCTAACCTACCCACCCCTATTCTACTCTCTACCACTGTGGCTTCGCAATCAAGGTCACTTATGTCCGTGGTGGAGGGAGTGGCGTGCCTGGTACCCCGGAGACACAGGAGGGAAGACCTGAGAAGGGAGAATGAGAGGCGGCACCTCATCCACTACTACTACTACTACTACTACTACTACTACTACTACTACTACTACTATTACTGCTACTGCTACTACTACTGCTACTACTACTACTACTACTACTACTACTACTACTACTACTACTACTACTACTACTACTACTACTACTACTACTACTACTACTACTACTACGGCTACTGCTACTACAACTACTATTACTACTACTACTACTACTACTACTGCTACTACTACTACTACTACTACTACTACTACTACTACTACTACTACTACTATTACTACTACTATTATTACTATTACTATTACTACTACTACCACTACCACTACTACTACTTCTACTACTACTACTACTACTATTACTACTACTACTACTACTACTACTACTACTACTACTACTACTACTACGGAGGGAATAGGAGTAGGCAGAGAGGAGGATGAAAATATTGAGGTAGAATTGCATTATATTAGCATAGTTAGGGAAATTCATACAGAGCAGAAGCATTATATACCAAAGAAGAGGATTAGGTCAAGTAGAAATGATCCAAAATGGATGAACAGCAGCATTAGAAGGGAAATTAGATTAAAAAGGGGACTCTATAAGATAATTAAAATGGGAGGCTTACTAGTAGGGAACAGAGGGTACAGATTAATGGGAAGAAATCAGAATGGGGTAATGTCACTAGTGGGGTTCCACAGGGATCAGTTCTAGGACCGTTGTTATTCATAATCTATATAAATGACTTAGAGACAGGAACAAACAGTGATATTAGTAAATTTGCTGATGACACAAAGATATGAGGTCCGGTAAGGAATATAGATGATGCCAGGATGCTGCAGGATGACTTAAATAGGCTGTATGATTGGTCAGAGAAATGGCAGATGCAGTTTAATATTAACAAGTGTAGCATTATGAGCGTAGGTAAAGGTAATATGCCTGTTGACTACACATTAAATGATACTACTTTGAGAAGGTCATATAGTGAGAGGGACTTGGGAGTTCAAGTAAGCATTAACTTGCGCCCCAGGGAACAGTGTATTATAGCTAGAAATAGGGCCAACAAGATACTGGGATTTAGTGGTAGGTGTGTGACAAATAGGAGTTCTGAGGTCATTCTGAGGTTGTATTTAGCGCTAGTTAGACCCCACCTAGATTATGCAGCTCAATTTTAATTACGTTATTATAGAAAGAATGTAGGCGCCTTGGAGGCAGTTCAGAGAGGAATGACCAAGATGATTCAGGGGCTGAGAAATTTACCCTACAAAGATAGATTAAAACGCCTTAATCTCCACTCCCTAGAGAGGAGGAGGCAAGAAGGAATATTATTGAGGTTTTCAAATGGGTAAAAGGAATCAATAAGGGAAACATTAATCAGGTTTTAGAAATTAATCAGGATAGGACACGTGAAAATGGGTACAGACCTAGGTAGATATTGGTTCACTAACAGTGGTGAACGATTGGAATAGGCTGGGAAAACACGTAGTAAGTGCTGAGTCAATAGGTAGCTTTAAAAGACGGTTGGATGAGAGTATGGATAGGGATGACAGGTGGGATGGCTAATATTGAATTATTCCAAGGGTGGGAGACAAGGAGCTGCCTCGTGTAGGTCATCAACTGGCCTCTTGCAATCTCCTCAATTCTTATGTTCTTATGTTCTTAACTTTTCGTCAGGGGCACTCCTGGGTATCTTGTTAATCTCCTAATTGATTGGTACTCTACCCAAGAATTTACTGTTAAGTGGGATCATTCTTTTTCGCTGCCATATAAGACAGCCAATGGTATTCCACAATGAGGGATCTTATCTCCCAACTTGTATAATGTCTTCACAGATGATCTCAGTGTCACCCCTCGTGATGCGGGTATCGGCTACCACATGCATGATGGGTGCATCAACTCAATGAGTTATACTGATGATATGGTACTACTGGCACCTTCAGCAAATGCTCTGCAGGACCTTATCAATCAGCGTCAGATATATGCTGCCAAACACGGCATTGTCTTTAACCCTACTAATACATAAATGTATGGTTATACCACCGGTGTCCTCTAAGGTGAATTACCGTGACTCGGCAGAACTCAGTGGGCGTGCGCTCACCTCCCTTTTGTGGATAGGTTTACATACTTAGGCTATGTATTGCACCTTGACAACTATGCTTACAGTCACTGGTAACAACACACTGTTGCGGAAGTTTTCCCACTGTAGCCAGAAGATGAAGCTTGGATTATTCAGGAGTCACTGCTACTCTGTCTATTTCAACTCGCTGTTATAGAAATTCAAGGTGGCCACTATAAACCGTCTTAGGGTATGTCACAACGACGTCCTGGGGCTACCCAGATGGACCAGCTCATCCCTGGCCTTCACCAGGAATGGAATGATAAGTCTGGGTGTGATCTGCCGATAATCTGCGTTCAGCATTAAGAGTGTGGTGGAGCGTTCTGAGAGCTCCATCATCACTTTCGTCAGGCTAAGTTCGGCCGATGCATGTGACTCTATACGCATGGCTGGGTCTATTGTGTGTGCAGTTTTAGGTGTACTGGAGTTATTCTAAAGTGTACCATGTATAGCGCGGTTTTCATGTTTTTAGTATTTAGTATATATATGTATCGTGTAGCTAGTAATAAAGTGTACATTATTGCATGGTTTTTTTTAACGATATTATATGTTATTATTATTATTATGATTCTTATTATCATTATTATTCTTATTATTATTATTATTATTATTATTATTATTATTATTAATATTATTATCTTTATTATATAGGGAGTATCACCCTGACTCCTCGAACGCCAGATTCGTAGCCATGCTGGAACAAATGGTAGGCGAACGTGGATCTGTGACGTCATTCGTGGAGCAAAGTTGGTTTCCATATGTTTGCATCCCTGCTCCGCGTATGTATTAAAATCGTGGAAAATGGCATTAAATAGTTATAATTCTTCGGAAAATATTTTATTAGTGTAAATGATTTTAAAGTATAACATAATAAACACTGAACATAGAAACTGTGATGTGGATATTATAAGTACCTGCGGCGCCATTATCAACTCAATTGAGATGTCACCATCTTCCTCAATCGTGTATCCATTTTGCTGATGAAAGGTTGAATAATTTTCAGGATAATTTTGAACTGTGCTCGGCTCGCGCACATCCAGTTTTGATAGCTGTTGTAGTTTTCCAGTGCCAGCTCCTGGACTAGGGTTCTGTACTGGCTGCCCTCCTCTCTTCTCAATAGCCATTCTCGACTCCAAAATTGCCTTCTTGCATCTCTGGCTTCTTCTTCAGCTTCTTCAGTCTCCTCTTCTTCAAATGCAATGACCGCAAAGGCCAATATAGCCATAATTTCCTCATCGTTCATAATTTCGGTTTTGTTGTTGTTGCATCACTGTCATCTGCTACAAGGCGGTTGCGGAACACACCGTGTGAGTGTGAGATCGAGCCGCCTCACCCGGCCTGATATACGCTCCAGCGTGCCCACGAACCTGGCGTTCGAGGAGCCAGTGTGATACCCCCTTAATTATAATCATTAAAATTATTATTATTATTATTATTATTATTATTATTAATATAATTGTTAATATTTTTATCATTATTATTATTATTATTATTATTATTATTATTATTATTATTATTATTATTATATCACAGAAGTAACTTTGAAAAGTTAAGGCATATTTATGCTGACTACAGGAGCCGCTGACACCGGGTTGGTGCCAACGACAGAAGCCACCGACACCTGGGTGGTGGAGCCAAAGCCGATCCTCTGGAGGTCTTCAAAGACTCACCAGTGAGTTTCAACGACCGAATCTTAGAAGGAAGAATCTCTTCCAAAGACTCCTCACTCCTGGTCCTCTTCTGCTGCGACTGAGCTGAAGAGGTCATAGCTTGCTCCTCCGACACTTTCATATGGGAGGTGGAGGTAGAAGTGGTCACAACAGCCTTATTATCGGGGGCTGAGTCTGAAAAGCAGCAGTACATGCACCAGATGCCTTAGGTGGTGCATGACGGCTCTGAGAGAGAGATGAAAGTACCTTGGCGTAGGAAATTCTAAGTTGCTGTGATACTCGGCGGTTTGCCTCAACAAGGTTAACTTTGTCGCGACTGCTGACAGACAGAATTTCTTTATCAAGTTCGTATCATGTATATTCTTTTGCAGAGGTAGGGTGAGTGTCAGGGCCGAGGTGACTACCAATTAATATTATGAGTATAGAGAGTTGTGGGGAAGAGAATTCATGGAGTATGATATCCCGAATATATTTACACACACAATAAAAGCAATCAGCAGGCTAACAGCTAAAACAAATCACCAACGACTATCTGCTCGTAAACAATTATCAGAGCAGGGGTATGGCACCCAATAACTCCCTGAACAGGTGCCTGGAGGATGAGATGCGCGGCAGCAACACTCGGCAAGGTAGATAGCACCTCAGGCAGCAGTGAGTGTCGAATGGCGTAGGCACAGTTGAAGGGTACACTGGAAGGAAGCCCAAGTCTCCAGAAGTGCCTTCAGGAATGTTGTGAACCAGCAGCAGGTGAGAGGTGTTGTCAGGTGAGAGAGCTGAGGCGGTCTGTCTATCCCCGGTCCCGCGGCGTGGAGGTTGCCTCGGTTAGACTATCCCCTACCCATGGACAAGGGGATGGGGTAGTGGTGGAGAAGCCAGCGAACAAGTAGTTGGAGAGGTGAACCAGCGTCGGCAGACTAGAGTGGTAGTTCAATCATTAAGAAGGAGAAACCGAGGTAAGTGCAGTTCCTCACAGTGAGCTCCATGGCAGTGGACACAAGAGATGGGACCAGGGCAGGATGTCCCATAATGGTCTGACTTGCCACAAGAGGGACCAACTACAGGGCCCGTATTCTACATAGTTATATGGACGACCATAACTAACGGTCATAGCTAACAGAATTTATGACAGTCAGTCTTATGGTCGTCCATAAGTCGTCGGTCATATCTCATTCACCCTCTGTCGCTGGAACGCAGGTTCACAATTTGTCAACTTTAAATATATGGATCGAAATAGGTTCTTGGCAGTATTTTCCTAGATTTAAATTGTTTTGACTTCATACTACGACTTTTGGAGGAGTTAAGCACAGTAAAATAGGAATTAGTTTTGAGAAAATGCGCTGCAAAGTGCTCCCGTTGAATAGTGTGTACACAAACTTTGTTTACACACTTCAACGGGAGCACGTTGCAGCGCATTTTCTCAAAACTAATTAATATTTTACTGACAGACAGCATGTCTGTCATGAGATTTGGCTGATAACTACTGACACCAAAGGGTAACTTCTAAAAAAAAAGCAAAATTCAAATTTGCCTCACAGCCTTTGTTTATCATTCAGTTGATTTGAAAAAATACAATATAAACCTTTTATGTACCTCTACATTTTATATTGTTGAAAATTTTATTTTCGGCTTGGTTATGAAATTAAAAAATAAAATCAAAATTTTCATACATTTATTTCGGTCACTGTATTTCCCTTAATTTTCAAAAATGTTCAAATTTTATCAGATGCAAAAATTGATTATTGTTTTTACTATTTATTGATGCAAAGCAATATACAATCAAATTTATAGTAAAGTCTCTAAGGCTTTTCAAACACGGAAAAAACACAATTCGAGAAAATGGCCGTCAAAGTTTTTTTTCCATGTTCTCTGTGTCTTGCCAGTTGTTTTTGATTTATTGTCACAAAATCTTCACATATCATTGCTTGTACCTTCTACTTTGTAGAGAACTTGAATAGCCATCTAGTCATCCCTTCAAAAAGGTATTACTCACTCAATGGTGCGGGTGTCAGAAGGCGCCACCTTTCTCTTTGTTGCCAGATTTATTCCTAGAAGTCTCCTGCTTGATATTTTTGGTCCTTCTCCTTAGTTTTTTTTATTAGGACACTTATTCCACACCTTCGAGTGCAAAAACTCCATTGGGATTTTGGGTAGCTCCCTTCACACACCTCTTGGAATTAATTGAGTCAGTAGTCACCGCCAGCCACATTCTCCCTCACTCACACACACACACAGCAGAGATAAGAGGGATGTCAAATGACAAAATGTGGAAAGAGAATATAACTTATAGCGTGATTTATGCGAATAATACCAGTTTCACCATCATACCACGTGGAAAGGCACGTGTGAGGCAGTGACGCAACACCGCAGGATATTTTAATTTTGCTCTGGTGAGGCTAGTTTTTAAATTTTGCAGAAAAAATTGTCTCCATCTGACAGTTCAGACCCTTCCTCACACACTGAGCGCAAAAAGTCATTTTCGTGTGTGTCAAAAATATTTGTCAAAAAATACACCCGGTCGATCCCCTTAATGATATAAAAATTATTATGATTATTATGATTATTATGATCATTCTTCCCACCAAGTGTCCCATCCCTCTCTCTCTTTTTTTTCTTCTCTCTCTCTCTCTTACCTACAATTTTGGCCTAAATACAAGGATATCGCTTCTGGACGTGTGTAGCTTTAGGCTATTTACCATGTCGCATTCCCATGGGAGCAATCCTCACACACCTATACCTTCCTCTCTCTCTCTCTCTCTCTCTCTCTCTCTCTCTCTCTCTCTCTCTCTCTCTCTCTCTCTCTCTCTCTCTCTCTCTCTCTCTCTGACATACACACACACACACACACACACACACACACACACACACACACACACACACACACACACACACACACACACACACACACACCTATTTGTATATTTAAATTATGTCCTATAAATTTATTTCTATTCACATTTTAAATATAAATAAATGTTAAAATTATTGAGAGAGAGAGAGAGAGAGAGAGAGAGAGAGAGAGAGAGAGAGAGAGAGAGAGAGAGAGAGAGAGAGAGAGAGAGAGAGAGAGAGAGGGTTATTTGAGGATTAAGATGAGGGACAGGTCACTGGCGGTCAGCCAATGACAGGTCCCATGAAAAAGGAGGTGACATATGTCGCCTGATTCGGTATTTTGGTTAGGAAGAGTCTGGTATACTCTCTCTGTGATCACTGTGGAGTTTAGGGAGAGCCTGGCAGGGATTCCAGAGGACTGTACCTGTAATCATTAGCCAACATAGATAGAGAGAAGTATTTCCCCAATAAAGCCTAGCTAGCAAACCCGCGCATCCCTGTCCGCGGGATAGTCAGTCGTCAGACGAGCCGGACATACTGCTGTATAGACACAGGCGTGCCCCCCTGTATCCCTACCACCTGTTACCTTCAGCTCTGTGAATATATTGGTCTCCACCAAACTGGATTTCCTTAAAGAACCTTCGGCACACCACATGGCGCAGTGAGCAGCTCCAGTGACCAGCTATATAGCCGTAACAGCGTTTGGAAAGGCTCCCACCCACAACAAGAGAAGTTCCCGCCATCCGGAATTTACAGTGTTGTGCAAAGTGCAGTGCTTGTGTGTGCTTCTCCGTTGTTCAGTGCAGTGTGTGTGACTTCCCAGTGCTTTCGTGTGTGTTAAGTGCCCCATGTGTGCCCAAACCTCGGAGGGAAGTGCATCTTGACATGTCACGGGAGAGCGTGTGTGCAGCACACACACCCTCATCACGGCTTGCGAGGTGACTGAGCATTTAACAGTTTAACAGTTTATTTACAGAAAAGGGAGGGAAGTACATAAGAGGGGGGGGGGGGGGGGCGGTTAGCGTGCACCAAGGTGCACAAGGAAGGAAAAGAGAGGAAATACAGAAGTATAGTAGGAGAGTGAAAGGTGCCGGGCAGACCGGCTTGCTGTTGTAATAGTGGTGAAATTAGAGTCACAATCAACACATGAGTGTGGGTGGAAACCGGACAGCCCAGGGGAAAACCACCCGTACTGTTGTGAGGGGGGGTACATAGTTAATTCTTACATATAATATACATATACCTACATTTGAGGAAAACATACATGAGCCTTTATATATACATACTTTCATACATCAACTTCACATTTGAAAACTCAACTTGCAATACAATTGATGTCACATCCAGTACTTAAGTGTGAGTGGAAACTGGGCAAGCCCGGAGGAAAACCACCCGTACTGTTGTGAAGGGGGTGAGTACATAGTGGGTTCTTTCATACAATATACATTTGAACAAACATACAAGTGCATTTATACATACATACATTCATATAACAACTTTACATTAATTCCGCACTCGGTGGCCGTCGGTGTGGTGCAGTGCCTTCCATCCCTCCGGGACTGGCCGGGTTGAGATGGGGTCTGCCTCCTACATCAGTCCTGAGTAGTAGTCAAAGTGCCAAAGTGGGGGTAATGGGGGGTAAAATGGGGGTAACCAAAGTGGGGGGGTAAAATGGGGGTAACCAAAGTGGGGGGATAAAATGGGGGGTCACCAAAGTGGGGGTAAAATGGGGGTAACCAAAGAGGGGGGGTAAAATGGGGGTCACCAAAGTGGGGGTAAAATGGGGGTAACCAAAGTGGGGGTGTAAAATGGGGGTAACCAAAGTTGGGGTGGTGGTAAAATGGGTGTAACCAAAGTGGGGTTGACATCCTCTTCTTACACACACACACACACACACACACACACACACACACACACACACACACACACACACACAAACACACACACACACACACACACACACACCTGTTTCCTCCTCTTCCCATCTGATCTTGAAGTTTGATTAATGGACCTTGGGGGGTCCCCGCGGTGATCCGGTATCGCTAATGGCCTTTGGGGGATTCCGCTTGTTTTCAAGGAGTGTGTGTGTGTGTGTGTGTGTGTGTGTGTGTGTGTGTGTGTGTGTGTGTGTGTGTGTGTGTGTGTGTGTGTGTGTGTGGTGAGCGGAATTGGTTGGGAGATATAAAGACGAACGCACTGATATAGTCATCTTTAACGAGACTTGGGGGTCCCCCCGCAGTGATCCGGTATCGCTAATGACCTTTGGGATGACCTTTGGGGGATTCCACTTGTTTTCAAGGAGTGTGTGTGTGTATGTGTGTGTGTGTGTGTGTGTGTGTGTGTGTGTGTGTATGTGTGTGTGTGTGTGTGTGTGTGTGTGTGTGTGTGTGTGGTGAGCGGAATTGGGAGATATAAAGACGAACGCACTGATATAGTCATCTTTAACGAGACTTGGGGGTCCCCCCGCAGTGATCCGGTATCGCTAATGACCTTTGGGATGACCTTTGGGGGATTCCACTTGTTTTCAAGGAGTGTGTGTGTGTGTGTGTGTGTGTGTGTGTGTGTGTGTGTGTGTGTGTGTGTGTGTGTGTGTGTGTGTGTGTGTGTGTGTGTGTGTATGTGTGTGTGTGTGTATGTGTGTGTGTGTGTGTGTGTCCTGTGCACACATTGTGATATATAAGCATCGTACTTTAACAATTACCATCATTCATAGAATGTCCGCTATGGCAGAGACTTATTCAGAGAATCTTCTTGATATTTTCCAACACTCGGCACGTATAATAGTTGCAGGATATAGCAACTCTGGAAAATCGGAACATGTGCGGAGGCTTATAGTGAAGTACCATGAGAAGTTCAAAAAGATTGTTATATGTGGTTTAACGTCTCATCCACTTCAAAGAAACAAAGAAATAGGGTCTAAAGTTATGGTGTCATCTGAAATAATTGATCCAATTGCTAACGAGGATACTTTTGATGAGAGAGGAACATTGTATGTGCTTGATGATATTTTCATTGATGCTGTAAAGAACAAAACTGTGGTTGATGCATTTACCCGTGGACGGCACAACAAAATTTCGTGTGTGTTTGTCACTCAAAATTTATATATGGGGGGAAAACATGCAAGGAATATTAGCCTGAACTGTTCTCATTTTCTCTTGTTAAGACAACGCGATTTATCTCAAATTCACTGTCTGGGTAGACAAATATTTGGAAAAGAGAAGGCAAACCAACTTGTAGATATATATAAATATGCTGTATATTCTCGGTCTTATGGATATCTTCTTGTTGATTTGGGTATAAATATCCCCGAATCCCTGCAATTTCGCTCAAACATTGTCGGAGAACCCCCCGGTGAACGTGTATTCCAATGGTGAACTCAGAGAAGAAGGATCTCTTACATGTGCTCTACTCCCAACATGACGAGCCCTATGGTTTAAGCTCTCGGGAGAAATTATGGGAGAAAGCAAAAAGTATAAACCCAACAATAACACAGGATGATGTATTCAACTTTCTGAGAACCAATAAAACATATACTCTGCATAAGCTACAGAATAAAAAATTTCCCCGGCAAAAGATAATAGCCTCAAAACCAAAAGTAATCATGGCCGCAGATTTAGCAGACGTAAGACATATAAAAAAGGAAAATAATAGCATTGGCTACTTGTTGGTATGCATAGACGTGTTTTCTAGATATATGCAAGTTGTCCCATGTCGGAATAAAGACGCAAATACGATGCTCGGGGCCATTAAAAAAGTGGTGGAAAATAAAGATTCTGAAGGGTTACGAAGATTAAACACAGACCTTGGCGCGGAGTTCTGGAACCGAAAAGTAAAAAACTATTTATGTTCCCGGGGCATTAAGTTGTACACTGTGTACTCCAATGAGATAAAAAGTTCTTTGGCAGAAAGAGCAATTCGTACTCTGAAAGAACGTATCTACAGGTTCATCACATCTCAAAATTCTTCTAGATATATTGATGAGCTGCAAAACATGGTCAGTGCCTACAACCACTCACCCCATTCTGGTCTGAAGAACAAACAAACTCCCTTTGCTATTCATAACTTAAAAGACACGTCAACAATCAAACGCCAATTCCACGCAATGTATAAAAACCCGAAGCAACCAGCTTCATCCATCAGTCCTCCACTGGCTGTCGAAGAAATAGTTCGTCTTGTTGGTAGTGCTCGTTCCTCTGCATTCCATAAAGGATACACACAACAAAATACTCACGAGCTTTTTCGCATAAAATCAGTTAAACACAAGAACCATCCAAGAACTTACCTCTTAGAAGATTTGGCTGGAGAACCTATACAAGGGATATTTTATGCACCAGAGCTCGTCTTAAGTGCCCTACCCGAATCATATGATATTAAAATACTGCGTTCACGAAAAATCAAAGGAAAAAAACAGTATTTTGTATCGTGGCTGGGATATCCCACTTCATTCAACAACTGGATTGACGCTAATGACATTGTAGAAAATGCGTAAAAAGACAGCGCTCCTCAGTGCACACAAAAACGTTGTTTTGCTTTTGAAGAAATTAAAACTAAAAGATAGAAATCGAGTTATTAAGCAAGCAGTTCGAGAACAACTTAACTGCATATCAGAAATATTTTCAAATTTTTTAAAGAAGCGTCTTACTCTCAGTAATAAAGTTATCAAGAAATTACGCGACTATCGGGAAGACATACGTGCCATAGCTCGAAAGAAAACTCCTCTCCATAAGAAAAGACTTATATTGACATCGAGACGGGGTGGTAATATATTAGGTGCTATATTACCCATTCCCGCTTCCTTAATCGGAAAAATATTTGGATGATGCGCACGTACTACCTTCTCCCCGAGTCTACTGCTGAGCGTGTCTTAACTGGTATTAAGCCTAAATATGCGAACCCCGCGAGTCCAGGAGTCAGTGGGCAATCATGTTTCAACCCGCAGCCACTCCACGCGCTGATCGGTGAACATGTACCAACGAGCAGCAGCACCCCCGTGGCGTCGCTCCTTGGTGCAACATCGAGTGTCCCTACGGGAATGAACCTGCCACCTCGCTCCATGAAAAAGAAAATATCGCGATCTGGTGTGTACTTGACCACAAAGCCACCACCCGTGCAACTTAGAGTCACAGGAATTAAGGAGAAGAAGATTTCCTCCAATCCTGAAATAAGTAATTTAATACCTCTGTATGTTAAAAGTATCAATGTGCCATATGTCAACATGCTGCTAGAACGAATAAAAGACAATCCCACTGTAAAATGGGATAGTAGAGGTAACCTACTGTCTTCTGTTCGACCCTCCAATGTCTTGAACATGTTGAACTTACTCTCTAATTCAAGTCAAAACCCAACAATTGCCGACATTGCCGTTATAAAACACATTGTGAACGCCACTGGTATATTACCAAGCGAAATAAGAAATTCACGCGTGCGACAGAAGATTCAGGGATCTGGTTTCACCAAACAGTCGTCGTTGGCAACTTACGGATGGGTTCCATATTAAACCAGCTTGCCCAGCGCGATAAGACAGTCCTACATTGTGATTCAAGAAAGAAACAGAACCATGGACGTGGTGGATACAGAACCGCGTTGGATGCGTTGCTTATACAGAGGAAGTGGCAACCCCATGGGTATGGAGGGAGAAACACCCGAGTTGACGATAAACACGTTCGAACATGGGGGGGCTCTCGGGTGGGCTTATAAGAACCAGCAGGCTGGATGAAGGGACACTACTCGCCCCTCGCTACCAGAAGCAGCGCTACTACTCATCGCTCGGCTGTATATCAGAAGACATCATGTCGGACGCCTATGTGTTTAACTACAAAGACGGTTCTCCTGGTGATGGTGTTTACCACAACAACAAGACTGTCATCGTTTCTTCCCTCAACTGCACTTCCTGCCACGAAAAGAGGGGATTTAATGGACTCCTACATGAGCTATATCCACACAGTAATCTGTATCACGAAAGAAGCCCGATCTATCAGATGAACAGGTGTCGCTGGGAAGATCGCGGCGTTCCTGGTAGTCTCCATATTCGCCATCCGCCGAGTGAAAATCTTCCCTATGTGGCGTGTATCCTAACCCAATATGCCCCCGGTCGTGAACTGGTAAATAATCCTATAAACCAGGGATATCTTCAATCATCAAGAGATCAGAATTTCGTTCGATGGTTAAAGGAAGACACTTATGATAACCGCCTCTGTTGGTTTAAAGAGTCCATAAAAAAACTGTTACAATGGTTGATTAAAAACAACATTACACGTGTTGTCTTCCCCTATAATATTGCAAGTGCTGGAATTCCTTACGTGCTGTGGAAAGCTGACTACCAACCACATCTTCAAGAAGCCGTTGCTGAGCTCCAACTGTATAATATATCATGCATCATCCTGGACAGATGGTGGGCCCACGATGAACCAGAAACAAAGGTAAATCAATCTCCCGAGGTAACCAAGAAAAGAAAACTGGCGAATACAGAGGACGATGCTGGGACAGGCGACTGGAAAAGGAAACTGGACGATGCTGGGAACTATGCTGTAGACAACGTGGACCCTAAATAGCTCTAGTTTCAGACAATTTTCCAATAACTTTGTATATTACTGTATGTTAGAATATGTTAATAAATAACAATGTAAGGATGTGTAGTATGATTTACCTTCAGCATATAATTGGCATCTCACCCTATCCACCTCTATATTATGAAAGAATTCTAATATTTTTGCTAGTGTTTTGCTTGCTCTTAATGGAGTCACATCATATATACGTTACCAGCACCGCGGATGGGGAAATATACCCCCAACACCAGCACGAGCTTTACTAATAACATACAAACCCTAACATTAGACAAGGACTTGGAATATGAAGTCGGTCTGTTGAACGTGTTGCTTCCACGTCAATATTACATTGTTAAACCCGGTGAACGAGAGTGCTGCGTACATCTGGAATATGGTATAAAACCAACACCACAATCAACGGTTATTGAAAGGCATACACTGTCGAGGTCTATTGATGTTAATATCTTAAGTAATGATACTGGGTATTTGGTGTTATGTGTCAACAATATGATAACGACATTGTTAAAGGAGATGTTCGATGGGGACAAACACCATTTACTGTCGTATTTTAAAGAAGTTCTTGCAGTCACCCCAACAAATGATCATTTAAGTTTGTTCTGCTACAATGGTTATCATCCAAGAGTTGCATTTATTAAAGTTTCCTTTGACGCACGGCTGGCCCAGGTTCTTGGTTTTGTCCCTAATATAGGTTATGATTTGTTTTCTTCCTTGGTTGTACATGACGAACCTGAACCCCCTCCTCTTGTTCCACAATTGGGTCATGCCCCCTTGATGAAAAATGGCGATGTACAGTGTGTTCTCATATACACCGACCATGTCGATGCCTCTAGGTACGCTGGAAAAAATTTAAATATTCTTGATGTCTTTTCACTCTCCGGAGGACTAACAAAAGGCGTGCATCCAACTATATATAAACCCCTTAAATCCAAAGTAATTGATTCTATTTCCATTAAACTTACAGATCAAAAAGGTCGTCCTATGTATTTCGAAGAAGGATACCCTGTTATATGTTTACTTCATATTCGGTCGCGTTGAATCTTTGACTACTGCTGTATTAATAGGAATGTTGTCCATTTGACCAAGCAGTCTCCTTCTAGCCACCATGAGGGTTACATTCATTCCTCCTTCCGTAGCAGAATATCATACTTTGTTTTCGAATGGCAAACAAATAACTTCAAGAGGGAGTGGTATTGATGATATAGTCACACTTTCCTACGAACCAAGCTATCGCAGAGGCGGGGGTTTATTCTCAGTCTTAGCAGGACTTGCTAAAAGAGCCTTCCCTTTCCTGGTGAAAAATGTCATTGTGCCTTCCGCTCGAACATTTGGTAACAATGTTCTAGACAATATTTCACAGGGAAGCAACTTGAAAAGCTCCATAAAAAAACATGGAATTAATTCCCTAAAGCAAGCCGCACTAAAACTGACCAGAGGAAGCGGGAAAAAAGAAAGTCAAGCGAGTCGGGAGGAAAAGGTGCTATAAAAAGGACATCTTTACCGAGTTGTAATCATTGTTGTACTATCACCAGTATGGCGAGCATCTCAAGTGCGATTGGTGTTGGGAACCAGCATTCTCCCATGGGTCAATATGCTGCTGGTGTCAGCGAATTGTTTCCCCGCCCCAACAAAATGAGATTATTGGAAACAACGATTGCCTCGCGTTATGACGCTGATGTTTTACCTACTAACCTTGGATTCAATATGAAATTATCCGATAAATATATAGATTTTCTCATTCCTGGAACTCTTGGTAGCTTGATTGATTTGGGAAAATTGGTTTTGCACACCTCATTACGCTTAACTATGGAAGACAATACTACTCCTGTCACAGATGATCAACATGTTGAATTTACAAATAATACAGCGCACAGTCTATTCAAATCTGTGCAATGTTTTTTGGGAGATGTATCTGTTGAAAATAATGTACTTTATGGGTACACGTCATACATTAAAATGCTGAATACTTTGCCGCCCAACAAACTGAATACAATTGGAGCTAATGCTAATATTAACATCCCTGAGAATGGGTTTATTTCCAAAGTAACAACAGAATACTTTGACAATGCCAGTGCACAACACAAGACCATTCTGAAGCGGGTTAAGACACATGGCATACAACTCTGTTCCCCAATTCTTTTGGACATAAGTTCTTTAGACAGTTACTTGCTCGACGGTATTTCGGTTAGACTCCGAATGGAACTATCTAGCAACGCATGGCTGCTAAATTCTCCATCTAATGGTGATAAAATTCGTCTGCATATAGATTCAGCCAAGCTCCTTTATACGCGAGTGTTTCCTTACCCTAATGCACTTCATGCTTTAAACGCGTCTCTCGCTGCCGGCAATCTTTTAAAATCGACATTTACCAAAACCCTCCTGAAAACCTATGTGTTAGCCAAAGACCAAACCATGGGAACGTACGATCAACCCTGGGGTAATGTTATTCCGGAAAAACTCTCGCTTATAATAACGAGTATGGAAGCTCATTCCGGTGACTACACGCTAAACCCATTGTATTTGAGCCATGGCGATATAAGTCAGATAAACCTGAGTGTTAACGGTCGAACCATGTATAATATTCCTAGTAAATTCCCTCATGATTATGCCGAGTTATACCATCGTACTTTAGATGCACTTGGTTTTCACAGCGACCACTTAATCGGAAAAGAAATTTTCGACAAGGGGGCAATGATTTGTACTTTTGATTTGCGGGCTGAAAACCTGAATGATAATTTGCCTGTTGAAATGAATGGAGGGCTAAGACTTAGCTTGAATCTAAGCAAGGGAGAAAACGAGAACCGTCTGTTGATACTGTTTGGTGAAACTGTGGGTATAATAACAGTTAACTCTGAGAGACGACTGCATTGTGATGTACGCGCTTGAAGCGGGTGTTGTGCGATGAACAACATGGAGATTGAAAGAGGATTGAGGGGGTGCATGGGAAAGCAGGCTTTGTTTTTAGGTGTGTTATTAGCAGACGAGGTCAAATCTATACCTCGATATAGAAAACCTGTAGTCTGCATTGTCAACACGCTACCAAGTTATTCTAAAAGGGAAATGGGACACTGGATTTGCCTTTACTATGAACCGGGCATGCTAGTGTTCTTAGATAGCTATGCTTTTGATCCGAAATTATACTCTGATTATTTTAAATATAACTATTACCCTGGGCTCAATATATATAAAAAGGCATTTCGGTTGCAAAGCACGCAGAGCGATGTGTGTGGGGCTTATGCCATGTACTTTGCATACAATGTTTCTCACTTGTGTGCAAGAGAAACTCTTGAAAAAATATGTATGGAGTTTTCCAAGACCGAATATTCGAAGAACGACGAACACGTGATGAGATTTGCTTACAGCAAGTTTTTAATGCCTGTATGCCATCAAACATTTAACACGTGTCCATAAAAAGTAAGTATAGTATATTACTTTGTCTTGTATTGAAGTATATTACATTCACTGCATAAATAATTCCTTTATCGGAAAGAGTTTGTATAACATGCTTAAATCGGAACTGACCCCCACACAGGACCTCACCACTGCTGCCCCGAGCTGCCAGCCACCGCCGCGCATGATCTCGTCGCGTCGTGTCCTCGCATGCTGCCGGCCCCGCCGCGCATCATGTCCTCGCATGTTGTCGACGCAGCGCCGCCCGCCCGCCCGCCCGCCCGCCCACGTGCTATCCTGTCACCACATGGTTATATTCTCCGCCAGCATTTTATATGCGAGCCAAAAGCGTTTCATCCACATGTAAATTCCAGTCGAATAAATTTAAAGACATATATTGTGTTTTTTTCATCTGTTTTTTATATGGGTCATAAAAAAACAATCAAACTCAGTGTTTTATTGGAAGTACATGTTCTTCATGTGTATTTTAAAAATATTATAATACCACAAACTCCAACAGTAGACCTATATACAACATATATTTACATATATTTAAAATAACAGGCAAATGCTTACAGACTAAACACCATGCACACACCAGTCCACATCATATATACAACAATTTATTCCGAGATTGACTCGTCTTCTAACGTGTAATCAAGAGGGATTGATGCAAGCATTTGATTTATTTCTTCCTCTTCTGTGGCTGACATGAACATGTCATCGCCCACCCGTGTTTTCGATGGGAAATATCGCTCAGCCAACACATCCCTTTCTCCCCATAGCTCATATGTTTCTTCTTCCATTGCACTGTCATGTTGTCCATCCATTGCACTGGGCAGACTCACTTCTGTTACATCCCCTCCATCGCTTTCTTGGGGGGACAGTGTCATGATCTGTGCTTCCTCCCCCTCCTCTAGCCCAACAGAATTATCAGGATGACCGTAAGATCGTGACTCCAAGGCGCTAATGTAGTATCTTTTGTCCTCAACTATAGATATCCCTCTCTTCGGATATTTTACTGTACTCATTCGACTATTGCGCACTGTGAATCCCTGATAGTCAAAGACATATGTTTCCTTCTGGAATAGGGCGTCTTTGTATTGCTGATGGGTAATTTTCTTCTTTATGGACTTTGGAACACCCTTAGCTGAACTTACCCGATCATTGTCTGCCAGGACAATGGAATAGCACTTTGGTCTTACACCTACAAATTCAGCGATGACTCTTTCCCCAACTTCAGATTTTAATAGCCCGAGTTTTCCCTTGTTTTTTTGGTGTACGGCAAGGGATGCGAGGGGCTAAAGTTACTCGTGTCTAAATAGTTTTTGAGGGGCTCCTGTGAGTACTCTGTTAATAGATCAGGAGTTTCAATTTCTGTGATAAGGGAGTCGGTGTCACAATATACAAGTTTTACTCGATCCCCGTAATGTGCTTTCATGACATTGTAATAAAAATCATACAGTCGCAGTTTGGACAGCTCTAGGATATAGTAGCCAACGTAGTTTGGGTGATTCACATTTGAATATTTCTTATGGCGAACCACGGCTACATAGTCGTCATTGAGGGACACAGCACGTTTATAGTATGGACTGCGGGCCAGCTTCAAAAATTTGTTGTGATTGGTGACAATATCAACTTCTTGGTTATATTTGGCTGCGTTCATCAGGAATCGACCAAAAATACTGTTTGAAATGCACTTGATTGCATTTTTCTTGATTGGGCAAGTAGCTGTTTTGCGTGCTTCTATGTTATTCTGAATGAATTCTGCAAGAAAGCGTTCTTGTTTAAAGGTATATACAGCATGCACCTTTTTAACAACCAGACCTAGTTGAATAAGTAGCTTCAGGAGAGGCAGAGCAAAAAGCATTTTTTCCTGAGCAGCATGTGTCCCTATGAGCTTAAAGTTGTTACTCGGCACAGGACGGTTTTCTTCTTCATACCATGCACGTGTTTGGGGTGATATCACTTTTTTGGTGATGTTATGCTTTCTGATGATCAGTGGAAGGTCATCTGTTTTCTCAATGACTTCACGCGCGACAGCCACCGTATCACACATAATTAGATATCCAAAATCACCTTCGGTTGATTGATTGACCAGGCCCTTGTGCAGAAATGATTGCATTTCAGTATCATCTAATTTTCTCATATCCCCACATGGCAGCTTTTCTTGCATTACAGTAGGATAAAGACTGTTGAAGTCAAGATATGAAAGGTATGTGCTTCTTTCATGTTTTGCATCAAACTCGGGGTTCGTGTAGATGTTATTACCACGTGCAAAACGACGCACAACGCTTGTGTATCCACCTCTCACGTTATTTTGAATACAGTGATATATATCGGGGCTACTAAGTACTTCCAATTCTTTTTGTGTTTTTAACAGAAAAGAGTCATAGGCAAATCCGGGCAGGCTAACATAATTCGCAATATCCAGTCCCCATTGAGTTTTCAAGACCCCCCGCCATTCTAGGAACACATCGCACAGGAGACCAACATCTACTTTAACATATAGTAACAAATAGTCCTTGAGGTTCTGACACCCAGCTACTTTCCAAACCTTTTCCGCGTGTTGATACTCGCTTTCGGAAAGTTCTGTTCCATGAAGCGAATTGAAAAATTCTTCGCGGGGCGGAAGACGTGTTTCAGAAAGTCGTTCCAGCGAATTGAGATAGTCGTAGCACATTACCTGCTTTCCCTTGATCAGTAACGGTAAAGCGGGCGCTGGCACATCTTTCAACATCTACTGTGTGTAAATGGGCTCGCTCCCATTGGCGATGAATTGGTTCGCTAAATCCCCAAGTGAACCAGGCATAAATGCATGGGAGTCAATAAATCTCAAGTCATTTATAACGACCTCATGATATTTTTGAACCGATTGCTTTGGTCTTAGTTTGATTTTCAAGTCGGGTAGAGTTAATTCATGCAGGATTAGCGCTAAATCATAATTAGAGTTATGTTCAATGAGAGTGAGCTGCATTTTGTGATTTTTCATTTGAAGGTTGCATCTAATACAATAACCTCCAATGTAATTGTTTCCTGATTTTTCACGGTCGTGGTGTTTAACTAATTTGCCTTTTAAACACTCCTGTTTACAAAGAAGACAGTGAGTTTGTTCATTGTGACGCGCCACATCTTCAGCGGTCATATGGATCTTATTATACCCGGAGGAAAACTTTAATTTTTTCCAAGTACACTGCATTGTTTGAATAAAATGATTCACACAATCTCTTCCACAATAGGACCCGCTTTTTACTGTTTCTAAGTTTCTATTCACTACAATGTAAGCATACGCTATGGCAAAGTGCTGACGCTTTACGCATGTAGACACATTTGAAGAAGGCTCAACTAGAATACTTTCGAAGTCGTAGAAACACAAATACGATGTCTCATATGCTTTTGCATGATTTTGGAATTTCACTTTTGACCCCGCGGGTGGGAATTTTAGTCTTGTTACTCACACTGGGCAAATCATCTTATGTTCGTCAAGCGCTGTCTTGTTCTCAAACGCGCACGTGCATATGTCACAGTAAATTTTTTTTCACACGACGTTGATGGGTAAACACATTCATGTAGCTGTGAAAGTTTGGGATAAGCGCTAGATGCCTATTCCCCAACAACAGGCAATGAACTACTTCTTTATCTTTGAGTCCCTTTCTAACTAGTGTTAGTTCACCTTTTTTGCCTTTAATGCGATCTAGGTTGTAAACGCGAATACACATTTCATTTAATCTTTCAAGCTGTCCTAGGTCTTCCCAAGACACCGGGCTGTGAATGTCACCGGTATTAATAGCTGTCACACAGGCATCCCCCCGCTGTCTACTGCTTGGAACTACATTTCCTGACTTTAGACAACGATAGGCTGCTAGGACCTGGAAAACGCAGTCCGTGGGTCCTGAAGGATTGAGAACTTGTGTTTTCCCAGGAACACCCTTAGGATAAGGCACATATTCTCCGATCCTACTGTGAAGCATTATAAGAGCGAAGGACAGTTTTAAACTAACAATTTCATCTAACGTATACCCGCTACCTTCTTCTTCTGACACGTCACTATCAAACCGATTAACAAAATATTCCGATAGTTCACGCACATATGAACCAATGCTGTCGTGGCTAATGACTTGGATTGGACTTCGCATGTACATATCCCTGTATTGTGGTTCTTCGTTGGGGACTTCTCTGACTAAACGCAGATGCGCATCTACGTAGGTTTTGAACGATGGAGGCCTAGCATGTCGGTAGCCCTGGAAGACAGACTCTACTGCTTCGCGAAGACGTTCAGTGTTGTTGAAAAACATCGCAATGTTTCCACTGTCTTCCAATGGGATAGGTACGTCTATCGTTGTGAAAGCCCCGTTAAAATGTTCACTGCTTACACTAGATGTTGGTTTGTAGCCGCTAGGTCCTGGTTGTGGTAAATCCTCGCGACGAACATGTGTTTTTACATAGGCGGCTGAGGAAGAGTAAAAATAATATCAAATAGCCACATGGCGATATCATAATTTTTTCATAGTACAAACATGACCATATAGGCAACTAATTACAGCATGATTGTTATTCAATAAATATGTAAATAGAAACTTACCGCTAATTGGCGCTTGCGATGAACGACCAGGGTTATAACCACTAGTCCCCGGGCAATCACCTGTATCTTCGCACGATGACGGGGGTGTTGTTGGTCGACCTGAATTGTAACCACTAGGTCCTGGTCGTGGGGAATCCTCGCGATGAACTTGCTTTTTTCCACGGGCGTCTGAGGAACAGTAAAATGCTATTGCCTTTGAATGGATATGTCCTTAATATAAGCATCTAATTACAAACAACAGAGTGTGTGTGTGTGTGTGTGCGTGTGTGTGTGTGTGTGCGTGTGTGTGTGTGTGTGTGTGTGTGTGTGTGTGTGTGTGTGTGTGTGTGTGTGTGTAATATAAAAACAGAAACACACCATGTGTATTCGTCCGTTTCCTTTTCCGGCCTTTACCAATCACTGGCGAGACGGGGCATTGACTGAGCCTGAAAGACTCTTCTGCATCGGAGGTAGTCCTTTGAAAGAGGAATAAACACAAAAATTAGCCTCTCTACCCATACATATTTCACCGTGTCGCTTAAAATATAAGAATGTTTCTCATATTAAACGCTATTGCATTACGGAAGACAATGAGCTGTGGCTTGTCATTGGTTTTACCTCTCTTCATCATTGAGACATGTCCGTGGTTCTGCGCTGCAACCCGGTTTAATTCTGGTAATATCTTTGGATCCAATTCCGAGACCCCTGGGAATGCAGTTCGCTCTATGTTGTTGTATCGATGACAGGGTGAAGTATTTTTGGCACATACAACGCACACATGTATGACCCGGCGCAGATGCTTCTGCATATGATACACATGGAACTGGTACTTCAAAACGCTTAACGGGTTTCTTCATGTTTATGAAAACGAGAGCGTTCTGTGACCCCTGGCTATGAAAACGAGAGCGTTCTGTGACCCCTGGCGTCAAAGCGGTTCCTTATATATAGGTTTTCTCTCTCTCTCTCTCGCACACACACACACACACACACACACACACACACACACACACACACACACACACACACACACATACACACACACACACACACACACACACACACACACACACACACACACACACACACACACACACACACACACACTCCTTGAAAACAAGTGGAATCCCCCAAAGGTCATCCCAAAGGTCATTAGCGATACCGGATCACTGCGGGGGGACCCCCAAGTCTCGTTAAAGATGACTATATCAGTGCGTTCGTCTTTATATCTCCCAACCAATTCCGCTCACCACACACACACACACACACACACACACACACACACACACACACACACACACACACACACACACACACACTCCTTGAAAACAAGCGGAATCCCCCAAAGGCCATTAGCGATACCGGATCACCGCGGGGACCCCCCAAGGTCCATTAATCAAACTTCAAGATCAGATGGGAAGAGGAGGAAACAGGTGTGTGTGTGTGTGTGTGTGTGTGTGTGTGTGTGTGTGTGTGTGTGTGTGTGTGTGTGTGTGTGTGTGTGTGTGTAAGAAGAGGATGTCAACCCCACTTTGGTTACACCCATTTTACCACCCCCCCAACTTTGGTTACCCCCATTTTACACCCCCACTTTGGTTACCCCCATTTTACCCCCACTTTGGTGACCCCCATTTTACCCCCCCACTTTGGTTACCCCCATTTTACCCCCACTTTGGTGACCCCCCATTTTACCCCCCCACTTTGGTTACCCCCATTTTACCCCCCCACTTTGGTTACCCCCATTTTACCCCCCATTACCCCCACTTTGGCACTTTGACTACTACTTCCTGGTCCACGTCGTCGTGCTGGAATCGCGGTCCAGCTCGGTGGCCGTCGGTGTGATGCAGTGCCTTCCATCCCTCCGGGACTGGCTGGGTTGAGATGGGGGCTGCCTCCTACATCAGTCCTGGTCCAGCCTGGCAGCATGCGGTCGCAGCGGTGACGGTTCACTCCTTCGATGGGATGCAGTGCCGGCTAGTCTCCCGAGACGGGTCGGGTTGGGCTAGGGGCTGCCTTCGCCATCAGGCCCAGAGTCTTCCGCGCTTGGCTTCCTTGGCTGCTGGCTGTCTGTCTGTCGCTGGCGCGTCAGTTAGTCACATCTGTTTGTCGTCCTGGTGCTGGCTGGGTCCTGGTGTTGGCTGGGTCTTGGAGTTGGCTGGGTTTGCTGTCATGATACAATCTGAGGGATACGACAGAGGGGCAGAGAGAGCATTCCATCTTTCACCGAGGGGTCGGGAGATGTGCGGTGGAGGGGACATTAATTTTGCATTGATATGTCATAAACTGTGGTAAGAATACATTTACCTATATCGTGGGGCAGGTTATGGGTTCCGCCCCAGAGTGAGAAGGCTCCTAGGGAACCATGAGTGTTGCCGGTCCGGGGCCCCATCGTGCAGCTTTCTTAGAGTCAGAAACTGTTCCCAGCCTTCTGACTCCATCCGCTCCCAGACCTGAGCAGCCATCAGGTGAAGCCTGACGTTGAGAGCTGGCAGTGAAGCCGCCTCGTGGAGCGATGCTGTGGTGGTAAAGCCGTCCCATTTGGTGTCAAAAGCGAACCGGAGAGCAGCGTTCTGGACCTTCTGAAGACGACTGATGGCTGCCTTGGAGAGGGCGTGTGTAGGGATTGGTGGGTAGGTGAGGATGGGTATAACTAGGGCCTTGACGAGGTGGAGTTTAAGTCTGGTGTCCACCAGGTCCCTGAAGCGAAAGAGATTTGAGAGAGCTATTCTTGCCTTCGTTACCCTCATTGTCACATGAGTGGTATAACCGCGCGACGAGATGGCAAGACCAAGTAGAGTGCCTCGCGGTTGGAAATCGACCACGTCTCCATCCACCAAGAGCGGGGCTGGGGTTAATGTGGCCAAGGGGATGACAGTGAACTTGGCCAGGTTCGTCTTGATCCTCCAGTCTTCCTCGTAACTGTTGACAGTGACGATCTCTCTTCCCGTTCTGGCGTTAAGCATCAAGCTGGAGCGGCCTGGATGAAAGGTCACCTGGGACACATCGTCTGCATGCAGTACGTTGATGCCCGCGCCAGACCGGGGGTAGTCCCTGGTGTAAATAGAGTAGAGAGTGGGTGAGAGGACACTTCCCTGGGGCACACCTGAGGTGAGGGGAAAAACCGGACCGACGTGGTTACCTACTCTGACTCTAGCAGTCCTCTCCTCCAGGAAGTCGCAAAGCAAACGTTCGATTGGGTCGACTGAGCAGTGAATAGTGAGCGCCGTGACTGACGCTACTGCTACCCTTCCAGACTCCGCCCACATTCCCACCGCCGGCCACACGCATATACGCACGCACACACGCACTCACAACACGCACTACAGCACAATAACAGTCCAGCACGTCACAACACAATGAGGATTTGCTGTCCTTCCTCGATGAGTTTTGTGACCAATTGGGTGCACCGCACACACACTGCTGTCCTTCCCCGACGAGTTTTGTGACCAAGAGAGTGCAGCCGCACACATACTACTGTCCTTCCAAGACGGTCACGGTGAAGAGGAAGCCGCAGCCACGCGCAGCCGCTCGCCACCCTCAGTCCCACACACCTTCACGCACACGCCCGGGAACAGCAACCCCGATATTACGAACCTCATCAGATTCATGCAAGAATCACGCCTTCAAAACGAAGAGAGATGCCGCAGAGATGAAGAACACCGACGCACACAAGAGGAAGCCCGCCGGGTGCAACAGCAGCAACAGAGGAGAGAAGACAATGACAAGTTCATGGCTGTACTACAGGTGTTATCGTCGCAACACGTCCACGCAGCCCACCACACGACCAACGTAACGTCATACCCCTCTTCCCCCTCTACCACACCTGGCCTTCCTCCCGTCAATCTTCTTTTATCGCCTGCCCAGCCCCCAGTGAGAAACTCATCTAGCATACCCGCAGTACTTAGTCCTCTAACACTGCAAGCAGACGCCTCTTTCCAGGTGTTCAGGCAGTGACGCCGCAGGTGGCAGGACTATGCTACGATGATCGACCTCGCTAACATGACCCACGCCAAGCAGCTCATCCAGCTCAGGACGTGCGTCTCCTTAGACGTCCAGAGACTCTTGGAACACACCCTTGGCATCCCTCCGGAAACGCACCTCTCCGTCGACGAGGTGCTTGACAGTCTCCAGTTCCATTTCAAGAGCTTGAGAAATGAGGTTCTCCGCCGCCGTGAACTGCTTTGCTGCAAACAAGCGGAAGAAAAAACCGTCAGCGACTTCTACGTCAGACTCAAGAACTTAGCAGAAGAGGTGGACTTGTGTTCAGGCGACCCAGTTACTTGCACTGAGACACAACTCAAGATAGTTATACTCATGGGCGTGAGGGACGAGGAACTTGTGCAGCGTCTCCTCTCTCTCACCGCAGGATCCTCTCTCCAGGACTTTGTGACCTGCTGCCGCTCATACGAGGCTGCTAGATCGACAGCTTTCGCCATCCACGCCTCCCCGAGTCAGCTATGCGCCGTCTCTACGTACAAGAAGAACCAGCGACGTGAAAAGACAAACTTCACAAAATACAAAGACTTCACAGCAAACTCAGGCGTCAAACAGTCCCTCTCGTGCTCTTTGCCAGTCTTGCCACCGTCAGTACAGTTCAGGAAAGTGTCCAGCAGTCAGCAACACTTGTCACAACTGTGGACAGAAAGGACATTGGGCTCGAACACCCAAATGCCCGGCCAACGAAACCAAGTGCCACTCTTGTAACAAAACAGGGCACTTCAAGCGATGTTGCAAGACCACCACCACGAACAAGGGACGCTACAGCCCTCAGACTTCTGGTAGAGCTTCTCCTTCTTCAGGCAGGAAACTCGGCACTTGTCGTCGCGTGAACAACGCCTCTAACAGTATGTCTCCACAGCCTGTCAGCGTGCATCTCCGCTATGGTAACAAGACTAGCAGACTACAGATGTTACCTGACACAGGGGCCGACGTCACAATCCTCGGCACCCGTCACCTGGACATACTGGAGATACCCAGAAGCAGCCTCCTTCCACCGCCTTCTACGAACATGCTCACAGCCGACGGGTCACGGATGTTTCCTGCTATGAGATGCTTCCAGGCAACCTTGACGCTTGGCAACAGGTCATGTGTTGCAGACATACAGGTCCACGACGGAGTCCAGACATCACTCCTGTCCTACGGCCATTGTCAGGAGCTGGCAATCATTTCGCCCGACTTCCCAAGATCCATCCTAGAAGTGACGCATGTGAACCGATGTGCCGATATGACCTTGCCTGTTCCTACGTCACCCGAAGCCGCACGAAACTACTTCCTACGGGAATTCAGCGACGTTTTGGTCTCCAAAGCAGACTTGAAAACCGTCCCACTGAGGAAGATGACGGGAACACCAATGCGGATCCATCTCAAAGACAACGCCACAACTTTCGCTATCCACACACCCAGGCCAATCCCCTTCGCCTTCCAGGGTCAGGTAAAGGCAGAGCTAGAGTCCATGGTCGAGCAAGGCATCATCACGCCCGCCGGTGATGAACCATTGGAGTGGTGCCATCCTATGGTCTTGGTGGCGAAGAACGCCGGTGTGCGTGTGACGGTGGACCTCACCAAGTTGAATTCGCAAGTGTCCCGCCCCACCCATCCCTCGCCCACACCCTTCGCAGCGGTCCGCAGTGACACTCCCTCTTCACGGTTCTTCACGACAGCGGACGCGCTACATGGATACTAGCAGATTGAGCTCGCAGAGGAGAACCGCCACCTGACCACCTTCATCACGCCATACGGACGATACATGCATTGCCGTGGACCGATGGGATTCGCAGCCACCGGCGATGCCTACTGCCTCCGAGGTGACATGGTTCTTCAGGGTGTCACCAAATGCGTCAAGGTGGTGGACGACATTCTCCTCTTTGACGAGAACTTGTCCACACACATACGCCGAATCCACCAGATGCTGACCAGGTGCCGCACTTATGGCATCAGGCTGAACAAGGAAAAGTTTGTGGTCGCCGCCCCTACCGTCAGCTTCTGTGGGTACCATATATCGGCAGATGGTATCTCCGCAGATGAGGACAAGGTCAAGGCCATACG
>JAXIVD010002036.1:37500-52500 GCA_036785275.1 Cancer borealis
GTAGTAGTAGTAGTAGTAGTAGTAGTAGTAGTAGTAGTAGTAGTAGTAGTAGTAGTAGTAGTAGTAGTAGTAGTAGTAGTAGTAGTAGTAGTAGTAGTAGTAGTAGTAGTAGTAGTAGTAGTAGTAGTAGTAGTAGTAGTAGTAGTAGTAGTAGTAGTAGTAGTAGTAGTAGTAGTAGTAGTAGTAGTAGTAGTAGTAGTAGTAGTAGTAGTAGTAGTAGTAGTAGTAGTAGTAGTAGTAGTAGTAGTAGTAGTAGTAGTAGTAGTAGTAGTAGTAGTAGTAGTAGTAGTAGTAGTAGTAGTAGTAGTAGTAGTAGTAGTAGTAGTAGTAGTAGTAGTAGTAGTAGTAGTAGTAGTAGTAGTAGTAGTAGTAGTAGTAGTAGTAGTAGTAGTAGTAGTAGTAGTAGTAGTAGTAGTAGTAGTAGTAGTAGTAGTAGTAGTAGTAGTAGTAGTAGTAGTAGTAGTAGTAGTAGTAGTAGTAGTAGTAGTAGTAGTAGTAGTAGTAGTAGTAGTAGTAGTAGTAGTAGTAGTAGTAGTAGTAGTAGTAGTAGTAGTAGTAGTAGTAGTAGTAGTAGTAGTAGTAGTAGTAGTAGTAGTAGTAGTAGTAGTAGTAGTAGTAGTAGTAGTAGTAGTAGTAGTAGTAGTAGTAGTAGTAGTAGTAGTAGTAGTAGTAGTAGTAGTAGTAGTAGTAGTAGTAGTAGTAGTAGTAGTAGTAGTAGTAGTAGTAGTAGTAGTAGTAGTAGTAGTAGTAGTAGTAGTAGTAGTAGTAGTAGTAGTAGTAGTAGTAGTAGTAGTAGTAGTAGTAGTAGTAGTAGTAGTAGTAGTAGTAGTAGTAGTAGTAGTAGTAGTAGTAGTAGTAGTAGTAGTAGTAGTAGTAGTAGTAGTAGTAGTAGTAGTAGTAGTAGTAGTAGTAGTAGTAGTAGTAGTAGTAGTAGTAGTAGTAGTAGTAGTAGTAGTAGTAGTAGTAGTAGTAGTAGTAGTAGTAGTAGTAGTAGTAGTAGTAGTAGTAGTAGTAGTAGTAGTAGTAGTAGTAGTAGTAGTAGTAGTAGTAGTAGTAGTAGTAGTAGTAGTAGTAGTAGTAGTAGTAGTAGTAGTAGTAGTAGTAGTAGTAGTAGTAGTAGTAGTAGTAGTAGTAGTAGTAGTAGTAGTAGTAGTAGTAGTAGTAGTAGTAGTAGTAGTAGTAGTAGTAGTAGTAGTAGTAGTAGTAGTAGTAGTAGTAGTAGTAGTAGTAGTAGTAGTAGTAGTAGTAGTAGTAGTAGTAGTAGTAGTAGTAGTAGTAGTAGTAGTAGTAGTAGTAGTAGTAGTAGTAGTAGTAGTAGTAGTAGTAGTAGTAGTAGTAGTAGTAGTAGTAGTAGTAGTAGTAGTAGTAGTAGTAGTAGTAGTAGTAGTAGTAGTAGTAGTAGTAGTAGTAGTAGTAGTAGTAGTAGTAGTAGTAGTAGTAGTAGTAGTAGTAGTAGTAGTAGTAGTAGTAGTAGTAGTAGTAGTAGTAGTAGTAGTAGTAGTAGTAGTAGTAGTAGTAGTAGTAGTAGTAGTAGTAGTAGTAGTAGTAGTAGTAGTAGTAGTAGTAGTAGTAGTAGTAGTAGTAGTAGTAGTAGTAGTAGTAGTAGTAGTAGTAGTAGTAGTAGTAGTAGTAGTAGTAGTAGTAGTAGTAGTAGTAGTAGTAGTAGTAGTAGTAGTAGTAGTAGTAGTAGTAGTAGTAGTAGTAGTAGTAGTAGTAGTAGTAGTAGTAGTAGTAGTAGTAGTAGTAGTAGTAGTAGTAGTAGTAGTAGTAGTAGTAGTAGTTGTAGTAGTAGTAGTAGTAGTAGTAGTAGTAGTAGGTGTTGTTGTTGCAGTTGTAAGTAGTAGTAGTAGTAGTAGTAGTAGTAGGTGTTGTTGTTGCAGTTGTAAGTAGTAGTAGTAGTAGTAGTAGTAGTAGGTGTTGTTGTTGCAGTTGTAAGTAGTAGTAGTAGTAGTAGTAGTAGTAGGTGTTGTTGTTGCAGTTGTAAGTAGTAGTAGTAGTAGTAGTAGTAGTAGGTGTTGTTGTTGCAGTTGTAAGTAGTAGTAGTAGTAGTAGTAGTAGTAGGTGTTGTTGTTGCAGTTGTAAGTAGTAGTAGTAGTAGTAGTAGTAGTAGGTGTTGTTGTTGCAGTTGTAAGTAGTAGTAGTAGTAGTAGTAGTAGTAGGTGTTGTTGTTGCAGTTGTAAGTAGTAGTAGTAGTAGTAGTAGTAGTAGGTGTTGTTGTTGCAGTTGTAAGTAGTAGTAGTAGTAGTAGTAGTAGTAGGTGTTGTTGTTGCAGTTGTAAGTAGTAGTAGTAGTAGTAGTAGTAGTAGGTGTTGTTGTTGCAGTTGTAAGTAGTAGTAGTAGTAGTAGTAGTAGTAGGTGTTGTTGTTGCAGTTGTAAGTAGTAGTAGTAGTAGTAGTAGTAGTAGGTGTTGTTGTTGCAGTTGTAAGTAGTAGTAGTAGTAGTAGTAGTAGTAGGTGTTGTTGTTGCAGTTGTAAGTAGTAGTAGTAGTAGTAGTAGTAGTAGGTGTTGTTGTTGCAGTTGTAAGTAGTAGTAGTAGTAGTAGTAGTAGTAGGTGTTGTTGTTGCAGTTGTAAGTAGTAGTAGTAGTAGTAGTAGTAGTAGGTGTTGTTGTTGCAGTTGTAAGTAGTAGTAGTAGTAGTAGTAGTAGTAGGTGTTGTTGTTGCAGTTGTAAGTAGTAGTAGTAGTAGTAGTAGTAGTAGGTGTTGTTGTTGCAGTTGTAAGTAGTAGTAGTAGTAGTAGTAGTAGTAGGTGTTGTTGTTGCAGTTGTAAGTAGTAGTAGTAGTAGTAGTAGTAGTAGGTGTTGTTGTTGCAGTTGTAAGTAGTAGTAGTAGTAGTAGTAGTAGTAGGTGTTGTTGTTGCAGTTGTAAGTAGCAGTAGTAGTAGTAGTAGTAGTAGGTGTTGTTGTTGCAGTTGTAAGTAGCAGTAGTAGTAGTAGTAGTAGTAGGTGTTGTTGTTGCAGTTGTAAGTAGCAGTAGTAGTAGTAGTAGTAGTAGGTGTTGTTGTTGCAGTTGTAAGTAGCAGTAGTAGTAGTAGTAGTAGTAGGTGTTGTTGTTGCAGTTGTAAGTAGCAGTAGTAGTAGTAGTAGTAGTAGGTGTTGTTGTTGCAGTTGTAAGTAGCAGTAGTAGTAGTAGTAGTAGTAGGTGTTGTTGTTGCAGTTGTAAGTAGCAGTAGTAGTAGTAGTAGTAGTAGGTGTTGTTGTTGCAGTTGTAAGTAGCAGTAGTAGTAGTAGTAGTAGTAGGTGTTGTTGTTGCAGTTGTAAGTAGCAGTAGTAGTAGTAGTAGTAGTAGGTGTTGTTGTTGCAGTTGTAAGTAGCAGTAGTAGTAGTAGTAGTAGTAGGTGTTGTTGTTGCAGTTGTAAGTAGCAGTAGTAGTAGTAGTAGTAGTAGGTGTTGTTGTTGCAGTTGTAAGTAGCAGTAGTAGTAGTAGTAGTAGTAGGTGTTGTTGTTGCAGTTGTAAGTAGCAGTAGTAGTAGTAGTAGTAGTAGGTGTTGTTGTTGCAGTTGTAAGTAGCAGTAGTAGTAGTAGTAGTAGTAGGTGTTGTTGTTGCAGTTGTAAGTAGCAGTAGTAGTAGTAGTAGTAGTAGGTGTTGTTGTTGCAGTTGTAAGTAGCAGTAGTAGTAGTAGTAGTAGTAGGTGTTGTTGTTGCAGTTGTAAGTAGCAGTAGTAGTAGTAGTAGTAGTAGGTGTTGTTGTTGCAGTTGTAAGTAGCAGTAGTAGTAGTAGTAGTAGTAGGTGTTGTTGTTGCAGTTGTAAGTAGCAGTAGTAGTAGTAGTAGTAGTAGGTGTTGTTGTTGCAGTTGTAAGTAGCAGTAGTAGTAGTAGTAGTAGTAGGTGTTGTTGTTGCAGTTGTAAGTAGCAGTAGTAGTAGTAGTAGTAGTAGGTGTTGTTGTTGCAGTTGTAAGTAGCAGTAGTAGTAGTAGTAGTAGTAGGTGTTGTTGTTGCAGTTGTAAGTAGCAGTAGTAGTAGTAGTAGTAGTAGGTGTTGTTGTTGCAGTTGTAAGTAGCAGTAGTAGTAGTAGTAGTAGTAGGTGTTGTTGTTGCAGTTGTAAGTAGCAGTAGTAGTAGTAGTAGTAGTAGGTGTTGTTGTTGCAGTTGTAAGTAGCAGTAGTAGTAGTAGTAGTAGTAGGTGTTGTTGTTGCAGTTGTAAGTAGCAGTAGTAGTAGTAGTAGTAGTAGGTGTTGTTGTTGCAGTTGTAAGTAGCAGTAGTAGTAGTAGTAGTAGTAGGTGTTGTTGTTGCAGTTGTAAGTAGCAGTAGTAGTAGTAGTAGTAGTAGGTGTTGTTGTTGCAGTTGTAAGTAGCAGTAGTAGTAGTAGTAGTAGTAGGTGTTGTTGTTGCAGTTGTAAGTAGCAGTAGTAGTAGTAGTAGTAGTAGGTGTTGTTGTTGCAGTTGTAAGTAGCAGTAGTAGTAGTAGTAGTAGTAGGTGTTGTTGTTGCAGTTGTAAGTAGCAGTAGTAGTAGTAGTAGTAGTAGGTGTTGTTGTTGCAGTTGTAAGTAGCAGTAGTAGTAGTAGTAGTAGTAGGTGTTGTTGTTGCAGTTGTAAGTAGCAGTAGTAGTAGTAGTAGTAGTAGGTGTTGTTGTTGCAGTTGTAAGTAGCAGTAGTAGTAGTAGTAGTAGTAGGTGTTGTTGTTGCAGTTGTAAGTAGCAGTAGTAGTAGTAGTAGTAGTAGGTGTTGTTGTTGCAGTTGTAAGTAGCAGTAGTAGTAGTAGTAGTAGTAGGTGTTGTTGTTGCAGTTGTAAGTAGCAGTAGTAGTAGTAGTAGTAGTAGGTGTTGTTGTTGCAGTTGTAAGTAGCAGTAGTAGTAGTAGTAGTAGTAGGTGTTGTTGTTGCAGTTGTAAGTAGCAGTAGTAGTAGTAGTAGTAGTAGGTGTTGTTGTTGCAGTTGTAAGTAGCAGTAGTAGTAGTAGTAGTAGTAGGTGTTGTTGTTGCAGTTGTAAGTAGCAGTAGTAGTAGGTGTTGTTGTTGCAGTTGTAAGTAGCAGTAGTAGTAGTAGTAGTAGTAGGTGTTGTTGTTGCAGTTGTAAGTAGCAGTAGTAGTAGTAGTAGTAGTAGGTGTTGTTGTTGCAGTTGTAAGTAGCAGTAGTAGTAGTAG
Organism: Cancer borealis; assembly: GCA_036785275.1. Taxonomy (NCBI): domain Eukaryota; kingdom Metazoa; phylum Arthropoda; class Malacostraca; order Decapoda; family Cancridae; genus Cancer; species Cancer borealis. The sequence continues at coordinate 42,579 of JAXIVD010002036.1, forward strand.
TAGTAGTAGGTGTTGTTGTTGCAGTTGTAAGTAGCAGTAGTAGTAGTAGTAGTAGTAGGTGTTGTTGCTGCAGTTGTAAGTAGCAGTAGTAGTAGTAGTAGTAGTAGGTGTTGTTGCTGCAGTTGTAAGTAGCAGTAGTAGTAGTAGTAGTAGTAGGTGTTGTTGCTGCAGTTGTAAGTAGCAGTAGTAGTAGTAGTAGTAGTAGGTGTTGTTGCTGCAGTTGTAAGTAGCAGTAGTAGTAGTAGTAGTAGTAGGTGTTGTTGCTGCAGTTGTAAGTAGCAGTAGTAGTAGTAGTAGTAGTAGGTGTTGTTGTTGCAGTTGTAAGTAGCAGTAGTAGTAGTAGTAGTAGTAGGTGTTGTTGTTGCAGTTGTAAGTAGCAGTAGTAGTAGTAGTAGTAGTAGGTGTTGTTGTTGCAGTTGTAAGTAGCAGTAGTAGTAGTAGTAGTAGTAGGTGTTGTTGTTGCAGTTGTAAGTAGCAGTAGTAGTAGTAGTAGTAGTAGGTGTTGTTGTTGCAGTTGTAAGTAGCAGTAGTAGTAGTAGTAGTAGTAGGTGTTGTTGTTGCAGTTGTAAGTAGCAGTAGTAGTAGTAGTAGTAGTAGGTGTTGTTGTTGCAGTTGTAAGTAGCAGTAGTAGTAGTAGTAGTAGTAGGTGTTGTTGTTGCAGTTGTAAGTAGCAGTAGTAGTAGTAGTAGTAGTAGGTGTTGTTGTTGCAGTTGTAAGTAGCAGTAGTAGTAGTAGTAGTAGTAGGTGTTGTTGTTGCAGTTGTAAGTAGCAGTAGTAGTAGTAGTAGTAGTAGGTGTTGTTGTTGCAGTTGTAAGTAGCAGTAGTAGTAGTAGTAGTAGTAGGTGTTGTTGTTGCAGTTGTAAGTAGCAGTAGTAGTAGTAGTAGTAGTAGGTGTTGTTGTTGCAGTTGTAAGTAGCAGTAGTAGTAGTAGTAGTAGTAGGTGTTGTTGTTGCAGTTGTAAGTAGCAGTAGTAGTAGTAGTAGTAGTAGGTGTTGTTGTTGCAGTTGTAAGTAGCAGTAGTAGTAGTAGTAGTAGTAGGTGTTGTTGTTGCAGTTGTAAGTAGCAGTAGTAGTAGTAGTAGTAGTAGGTGTTGTTGTTGCAGTTGTAAGTAGCAGTAGTAGTAGTAGTAGTAGTAGGTGTTGTTGTTGCAGTTGTAAGTAGCAGTAGTAGTAGTAGTAATACTAGTAGTAGTAATACTAGTAGTAGTAATACTAGTAGTAGTAATACTAGTAGTAGTAATACTAGTAGTAGTAATACTAGTAGTAGTAATACTAGTAGTAGTAATACTAGTAGTAGTAACGCTAGCAGCAACAACAACAGTAGCAGTATCAGGAATAGTGGTTTGTTGTTGTTGTTGTTGTTGTTGTTGTTGTTGTTGTTGTTGTTGTTGTTGTTGTTGTTGTTGTTGTTGTTGTTGTTGTTGTTGTTGCAGCAGGTGAGGCTTTTGTTGTTCCCGTAAGTGGTGGTAATATTGATGGTGCTGATGTATTAATAGTATTTGTTTTATGTTACCATACAGTAGGTGGCATAACAATTGTAACGATGATGGTGACAGCAGTAGGTGAGGATGGTTGTGGTGGTGACACTCACTAACTGTTGAACAGTGGGTGTTAGTGGTGGTAGTTGGTGGTGAGACTCCTTGTGGTGGTGGTAGTGGTGGTGGTGGTGATGGTGGTGGCGGTAATAGTGGATGATGGTGGTTGTGGTAACAACAATACTTGGTGGTGGTGGTGGCAACACCGCGCGGTGTTGTTATCATGTCCTATCAGTAACAGTATTTTTGCTTCCACTCCTAGGCTAACGATGTGCTGGAGTGTTTTTGTTGTTTGGAGTTCGTTGTTGTTATTAAAGTTGCTTTTCTTATAAAATCATTTATCATTATTGAAGTGATAAAACACAACTTCAATCAGCGGGTTTTATTCACACAAAAATAACACCATATCTGTGAAAGAATATATATATAAACATGAATAAATAAGAATGACAATGGTTCCTGACTGATGTACAATATAACATTATGCACAAGAGAAAACAAAACAAGCATGTACACACTACAGAGAAAACTGACCTGTTCAGTTGTGTCTGGCCACGTTCCCACCCCAACTAACATTCCCTTCCATACAGGCGCACCAGTATGGGTCGCACACGCTTCGAACGAAACTGCTTCAAACATCCGAATCACTCACACTGACACAAGGATAACACTGATGCGAAACACTCAAAACACGACATTCACCCCCCGTTAAAAACAAAACAAAACAAAAACATCACTCACAACAAAACCCGAAGCTTATCGAAAACAGTCATGCGACACCCAAACACGACATCCCCGCTTTTAGAAAAGCATTCAATGCGCTTCGTAACGTATAGGAGGACGCCTGTTACGCTGCGATCTTCTCAACTGCGGAATATCAGCCTCACACTGAGAACCTTCTTCATAACGTACAGGCACATTAGTGTCATCCTTAGCGCCCCCTTCAGGCACTGCTAACTCCTCGGGGACAACCTGTTCTTCAGTGGGCCTTACGTCACCGGTAGTTGAGGGTGGTGGAGATAATCCCTTACTGCTGTGACCCTCACCGATACTTTGGGATGCAGCTGGATCTTCGGGTTGTGGATGCATTCTACTTGTAGGAGCTAGATGCTTGACAGAGACCGTATCCTCCCTACCGTCTGGATACCTGATATACGCATAGTGAGGGTTGGCCTGTAAGAGTTCGACTTCATCAACATATGGATCAGCTTTGTTATTACGTGCGTAACGCTTCGGTAAAACAGGCCCGGGTTCACACAGCCATGAAGGGATCGAAGCCCCAGTGGATGATCGACGAGAGTACGTGAAAAGCCTTTCGTGGGGAGTAGCATTAGTGGCTGTGCACAACAAAGAGCGTATGGAATGAAGCGCGTCAGGGAGAACCACTTGCCAACAGCTAGGTGGTAGTTTACGAGTTTGTAAATTAGTTATAATAGCCTTCCAGACAATGCCATTATATCTTTCTACTTGAGAGTTGCCTTGGGGATTATAACTAGTTGTTCTACTGCATGAAATACCCCGACTGGAAAGAAAGTTCCTTAGCTCTTTGCTCATAAATGAAGTCCCTCGGTCTGAATGAACATAAGCAGGCATTCCAAATATCGCAAATAACTGGCTCAGACAATTTATTATAGTTGATGCGGTCATATTGGCACAAGGAAAAACGAAAGGGAACCTTGAATATTCATCTACGATGTTTAAGAAATATTGGTTTTTATTGGTAGTAGGGAGAGGTCCCTTGAAATCTATATTTAGTCTCTCGAACGGCTGAGTGGCTTTAATGAGCGAAGTTTTCTCAGGAATATAAAATCTTGGTTTACATTCTGCACAAACCTTACATGAGCTTATTACCTGACGAACATCATCTACAGAATATGGCATATTCTTCGAGCGTACAAAATGTAGTAAGCGAGTCACTCCTGGGTGGCATAACGTCTCATGAAGATCCAACAGGGACCGTTGATCGTTGTGAATCATCCCGCAGTGCGATCTTGAGAACGTGTCAGGGGGAATGTTGTCCTTTCCAGGTCTGTACGTAACATCATAATCGAAGCACGACAATTCCATTTTCCATCGAAGAATCTTTTCGTTCTTGATTTTATTTTTGTGCCTTTTGTCAAACATGTAGCTGACAGATCGTTGGTCGGTTTTCACAGAGAAGTGGCGGCCGGCCAGATAATGCCGCCAGTGACGCACAGCCTCTACGATTGCTTGAGCTTCTTTCTCCACAGCGGCGTGATTCCTTTCAAATCCTTGGAGAGTCCGAGAGAAAAACGCGACAGGACGGCCCTCTTGAGTGAGAACTGCAGCGATAGCACATTCAGAAGCATCGGTCTCTACTTCGAATGGTATAGTTTCATCAATGGCCTTCACTACAGAAGTTTCAACGTCGCGTTTAAGTTCTCGAAATGCAGTCCGGGCATCCTCAGACAGTGGGAAGGTGGTAGCAGTGGTAAGAGGTCTTATTTTCTTTGAGTAGTCGTAGATCCATCTTGAATAATATGCAAAAAGTCCAAGAGTCCTGCGCAAGGATTTGACATCCTTTGGGAAGGGTAGGCTACGCAGAGGCTCCAGTCTTGTGGGATCAGGTCGTATTTCACCACTTTCCACCTCATACCCAAGAGTACAAAGCCTGGTGGTAGAAAACGTACATTTGTCAGTATTGTACTCCATATGCCTCCTTTTCGCTGCACCTAGAAACTTTTGCAAATTCTCGTCATGCTCCTCCTGAGTCACGCCACATATGGTGACATCATCCAAATAAGCAAAAGTCCCCGTGAGACCCTCTTCCTCTATGATAGTGTTCATAATGCGTTGGAAACAAGCAACGCCGTTGGTGATCCCAAACGGAATACGATTAAAGTGGTACAGTCTCCCGCAAGCCTCAAAAGCTGTGTATAGCTTGTCTTCATCCTTGATGGGAACCTGGTGATAAGCACTCCGGAGATCTATGGTGCTAAAAACTCTGTAACGAGCAATTTTACTGATGGTATCATCAATACGGGGCAACGGATACCCGTCTGGAAGCGTGAATCTATTGATGGTCTCGGAATAGTCTATTGCCAAACGTGGTTTACGCGGCCCGTTCTTCACAACAACGACCTGAGCGCGCCAGGGAGATTTGCTTGGCTCAATGATTCCGTCATTCAGCATTCTCTGGATTTCCTTTATGATGAACTTTTGATCAGTCACTGAATATCGACGCGACCGTGTAGCAATAGGGTAGCAATCAGCAGTCAGGTGAGCAAATAAAGCAGGGGGATCTACGCGTAACTGGTTTAGTCCACACACCACTAATGGAGGAAGGTCACCGCCATACGTCAGTGTAACACTGTCATGCAATTCCTGGAAGTCTTGACCGAGAATGACGTCAGAACACAGTCCCGGTAATACAGATAATCGCACATCTTTATAATTTCTGCCCTTTACTTGAAGATCCACTAAACAAAATCCCGATGTCTGGGTGGACAGCGGAGCAGAGGCCATAGAGACTTCACACGTAGATGGGTGAAGCATTAAAGAGTAGCGTTTCACAAGGCCAGGGTGAATGAAGCTTTCTGAGCTCCCACTATCCACCAGGCCATCCACTTCCACTCCATTAATGCCAACCCTTGTAACTGCCCTCGTTAACACTCGCGGAGTAGCGGCTGACGTCACAACAGCGAGTATAGCTTGGTCATCAGGGATCACTGAAGCACTTGTAGCAATACCACGACACACTTTTGCGAAATGGCCCTTTTTCTTGCATTTGTAGCACGTGGCTTCACGCGCAGGACACCTTGACCGTGGGTGTTTCGATAACCCACAAAAGAAGCACTTGACACCTACTGCCGAGGCCACTACTGAAGGATCGCACACTATTTCATCCTTTTCCTCTTTGTTACCGGCTACAGCACCGATCACAGAGCCGCCCGGGTTAATATTGTATAAATCTGAGTTTTTCTGGGCAGAGTCCAGCGCTCTCGCTTGATCATACATTGCAGCAAGGTCTAAGGTCTTATTTTCCAATAAGCGCTGCCTTATCAAAGCAGACTGTAAACCACTAATAAAAGCATCACGTATTGATTCCTCGCAGTGTTGAGTCGCTGTTACTGCCTTGAAGTTACACTCTTTACCCAGAGATTTCAAGGCCTGGAAATATTCATCTAATGTTTCCCCAGGCTGCTGGCGGCGAGTAGCGAGCTGATACCGAGCGAATATTTCATTTGTGGGTTTCACGTACTGACACTGTAGCGCACTGATTGCGTTATCGTAAGTAGCACTCTCAGAGATGGTTTCATAAATCCGGGGAGACACATAGTTCACAAGAAGGCCGAGTTTATCCACGTTGTCTTGAGATAGGGCTCCCAGGAAGTTTTCAAAGGTCTTTTTCCAATGTTTCCATTCCTGGGCAGCGGTCGGAGAGCTGGGATCTGCGCTGAACCGCTCAGGCCTCAAAAGACGATCCATGTCAACACCCGTGTGAAGAATATTTTTTTACTTTGTGTGAATAAACTGAAGTGATAAAACACAACTTCAATCAGCGGGTTTTATTCACACAAAAATAACACCATATCTGTGAAAGAATATATATATAAACATGAATAAATAAGAATGACAATGGTTCCTGACTGATGTACAATATAACATTATGCACAAGAGAAAACAAAACAAGCATGTACACACTACAGAGAAAACTGACCTGTTCAGTTGTGTCTGGCCACGTTCCCACCCCAACTAACATTCCCTTCCATACAGGCGCACCAGTATGGGTCGCACACGCTTCGAACGAAACTGCTTCAAACATCCGAATCACTCACACTGACACAAGGATAACACTGATGCGAAACACTCAAAACACGACAATTATGTTATCATCATTAATATTGTTATTATTATTATTATTATTATTATTATTATTATTATTATTACTATTATTATTATTATTATTATTATTATTATTGTTAATATAATTATCATTATTATTATTATCATTATTATCATTATGTTATCATTATTATCATCATTATCAACATCAGTATCATCATTATTATTATTATTATTATCAATATCATTTATTATTATTATTATTATCATTATATTATCATTATTATCACCATTATCAACATCAGTATCATCATTATTATTATAATCATCATCATTTATTATTACCATTATATTTTCTATATTCAAATCATTATCAGTGTACAGATTAACATTGGGAATAAAGAAATAACTCTGAAACTCTTGGTGTATAACCATAGAATGTGCAAATGAGAGAGATGCAGTGTGTCGCCAGCTAAGATATTCAAAAATAGTTACAGGCGGTGGCGCCGAGTGTTACCCTAGAGCTGGGACGCACAGAATAATTAACATCTCCGTCCCTCCTCCCCACACACACCTTGATTTCATCAACATACTACAATAACAACACCATGTAGTTTATATATATATATATATATATATATATATATATATATATATATATATATATATATATATATATATATATATATATATATATACATACATACATATACTGTGAAGCTATCGCTAGTTAGATTTACATTTAAATATGGGAACATGTTGAGGCTATGCAGATGAATGAGTGACCGCCCTCGGAATTCCCAGTATATGAAGTACTGATAAAATGAATAAATGTAATGTAATCAAAAGGCCGTAACTTTTGTGATCATGACATCATGACGCAATGATATGATAACATTACTTGACATGTGAACAATTTAGTAAAGAAAATGAATGTTTTTCTCAATCACTACAACTTAAAACAATTTACAGCTCATATCTCATATAAGTCGGGAAAATAGTATGGCCGCTACACCCTGGTAAGAATTAATTATTTCATGCGTCATGACATCAAGACGTAGAACATTCGTACTGATTCATAAGAAAGATAACTACAAGGAATATGCAACTACAAAGTTTAAGGTTCAAATTAGCAATGCTTTATCTGCGATTAGAAAAAAAAAAAAATTCGCAGGTGTCCGGAGGTATTACCTTATGCTCCTGTAATCGTTCCTCGTAAACCTTGTTTGACAATCTAGGAATAATTTTAATAACTTTTTTTCATATTCTATCCAGCTTATCAGTATTTTTTTTTTAGTATAATGACCAAAACTGAATGGACTATTCTAGATTACGCATAAGTGCATTTAACAGTGTAAGGATAACTTTTACTCAGATTTGTACTCGAAAGTCCTTCCAATGAAGCCTAACAATATCTGAACAATGTTTATAGTGTTTGAGGTTTTTACTAAGAGTTACCCCTAAATCTTTTTATGGCTAACCTTGGAAAGTCATAAACGTGCATTGTATGTTATGTGTGATGATTATTGTTACTGAGATGCAATACTTTACATTTATCAACATTCAATTTTATCTGCCACTTCTTTGACCAATTTTCAAAACTATCTAGGTCAGAGGCGGTGGCATAGTGGCTAACGTGGGCACAAAACGAGCTCAGAGTCCCGCGACGGGCTGGCCAATATTCTTGAAAAACCGCCGAGTGGCCAAAAAATACCCACATGCGGTCATAAGCACTACCTAGGCTGGGATTGCAACGTGAAATGCAAAAGGCTGATCATTCAACTCCTCCATCAAGACTACCGGCACCATAGGATCAAGACAAAAAAAAGAAAAACATAGTAATTGTATTATTCTTTGGTAGTTATTGTTACTCTACCTGTACTTTTTGTATCTTCGGCAAATTTTGAAATCTTACATGTGAGGCTTTTATCGATATCATTAACAAATTATGAAAATAACTGGACCAAGTACAGAGCCCTGTGGCACACTACTTGTAAACTTTCGTCAGTTAAATGAGTCTACATTAATGACAAGGCGCTGTTTTCTCTCCGAAAACCAGTCTGCAACCTACTTGAGAATTTTTTCAGCTATGCTATGCTACTATCTGTTTTTACTAATCATTTAGGGGGAACTTTGTTGAGTGCTTTTTGAAAATCTAGATAAATGGCATCTACCGTTTTGCACGCAGAACACAACTGGAAAAGCGATTAGTGCTGAGGTACCAAAAATCTCACTCAAAACCCATTTACTCTGTCCAAAACCACTGATGTCTGTGGCAAGAATTATGTATAATGTTATGTAAGAAAGTAAGAATAACAAAAACTATGTAGCCTAAATATTAAAGCGAGTACTTTGGGTTAAGGAAAGGTGTTGGACAGATGCGTCAGGTCATAGGATAGGAGCACAGAGATCACATCCTTTCTCCACTAAGGTCACTGACTAATCTAACCATAAACATACAAACATTCAAAGCAGCAACCGTGTCTGCCAATCTGATGTTAGTAAAGACTATCTTAAACGCTGCCTGTCTTTGGTCTATGTTTGTTTCGAGAGCTGGTGCTTCGATGTCCATGAACTCAGAAAAATATTGAAACCGGAAAAAAAAATATCATGTATTGTATTCTGTGTAATGTATACGCTACATTTCCATTCGTCAACAGTTACCAAAGTAGCAATAACTTAAATATCATAGTTGAATATTCGGGAGTAGATCTCATAGTTGAATATTCGGGAGTAGATCTCATAGTTGAATATTCGGGAGTAGATCAACTGTAAGAGAAAAACGCTTTATACATTAATCAAGGATAATCATTTGACTACAGAAGGAGTTTGCTTAATATTTCGCAGAACTAACAAATTTATTTTTATGCCTTGATCATATGGCGCCGATAGGCTTTATTGGAGGCTTGAATGACTGGCCTCCGCCCTTTGTAACGCAGGCTAAATATTTTGAGTGACGCTTTGTTTCTTGTTGAGAGGCTGATGCTGCCCACGGAGGCTCCTCGATGCATCTTCACGTTGTAGTCCCAGTCGAGGATAGTGTTGATAGCAACATGTGGGTGACCTTCGTCCACTCAATGGTTTTACAAGGAAAAGTGGCCAGCCTGTGCCGGGACTTGAGCTCAGGACTCTGAACTCGTCATACCCGCTCGCTAACCACCAGCTCACCGCCTCCTCCATAACTTAAATATTGTTCGGTTTGGCGTCTGTTGTATAACGTTGAAAAATGCAAGTTGGTGTCATCAGTTTAGGAGTCGATAGGCCATTGAGTCGGATTTAGTAGATCATTGATGAATAATAGAAAGAGTGGGTGATAGGACAGAGCCCTGAGGAACACCACTGTTGATAGTTTTAGATGAAGAACAATGACCGTATGCAGCAATAGACCGGTCGGAAAGGAAACTGGAAATGAAAGTACCGAGAGAAGGATAGAATCCGTAGGAGTAATTTAGAAATCTAAGATTTATGCCAGACTCTATCGAAGGCTTTCGATATGTTTAGGCCGACAGCAAAGGTTTCACTGAAATCCCTAAAAGAGGATGACCAAAATTCAGTTCGAAAAGCAAGAAAATCACCAGTAGA
>JAXIVD010002036.1:60000-65000 GCA_036785275.1 Cancer borealis
ATGCGGGAGAGAGCGTCAGCAGCTATGTTTTCTGGACCTGGACGGTACACTATGTTATAGTGGAAGCACGAAAGCTCAATACGCCATCTTGCTATCTTATCATTCTTTATTTTACTGTTAGATTTAGAATCAAACATAAATTTTACACTACGCTGATCAGTAATAAGCTTGAAATGGTGTCCGGTAAGATAGTGTCTCCACTTTCTTAGGGCTTCCGCAATGGTGTAAGCTTCTTTCTCCACTTACGAATGCCCTCGTTCACTGTGAGAAAGAGTGCGGGAGAAGAAAGCCACAGGGTGACTGTTCTGGGTTAGAGTAGCTGCAATAACATGGTCCGAGGCATCAGTTTCCACTGTGAAAGGAGATGCAGGATCTACAGCCATTACCACCGCAAATGGCAACGTCCTTCTTCAGGTTCTCAAATGCTTGTAATGTTTTTGTAGGCAGTGGCAAACCATTAGCATGAGAGAGAGAGCGGATTTTCTCTGAAAATTTTGAAATCTAGCGAGCAATGCGTAAGCAATCTCATAGCTTTGCGAAGTGAAGCAGTATCCTTAGGAAGTGGAAGATTCCACAGCGGCAGCAAGCGGTCTGGGTCAGGTTTAATCTCTCCGTCTTTTACTGAATACCCAAGCAAGTTTAAAGCTCTGACTTTGAAGACACTCTTGCTGTGATTTAGAGTTAGGTTGTTTTCCTCGGCCACCTTTAAGAACCTCTTTAAATTCTGGTCATGCTCCTCTTCTGTCTCACCGCACACCGTTACATTATCTACGTAAGCAAACGTACCACTCACTTTTTCTTTTCTAAGTATTTCATCAAGTACACGCTGAAAGGCTGCTACTCCATCTTTTACTCCAAATGAAATGCGATTGAATTCATAAAGTTTGCCCCCAGCTTCAAAAGCTGTGTACAGTCTTTCATCTTCTCTTATAGGAACCTGATGCTATGCACTTTTCAAATCCAAGGCACTAAACACCTTGTACCGTGTAATGTTGTTTACCATCTCGTCTATATTAGGCAAGGGATAGGCATCAAGTTCGGTGAACCGATTTGTAGTCTGAGAATAATCTATGACCATTCTCCTTTTGTGGTTCTCTCCTGACGTAACTAATACTTGTGCCCTCCAAGGTGAATTACTGGGTCTTATAATACCTTCTGATAACATACGCCCAATCTCTGCTTTAATTAACTTTTTGTCAGCCATAGAGTAATGTCTGGATCTAATGGCAACTGGTTTGCACTCGGGTATCACGTTCCTGAAAAGAAAAGGAGCTGGCACCTTAACTACAGCTAGGCCACATATCTTTCTCCTCCAAAATCCATTTCTAGAGCAGAATGATTTTGTAGAAATTCATGCCCAAGTATTATATCACTACATAAACTGGGTAACACTTTGAGCTTAATACCTTGGTAAGTCTCTCCCTGCAGCTCTATATCTACTGTACACTAACCTAGGATATTTGAGGAGAATGATTCATCCGCCATAGAAACGTTTCCATGGTCTGGGAATATGACTATTTGTTCTCTTCCACTACATTATGGCGCACAAAGTTTTCAGAGCTCCCATTATCAATAAGAGCACTAAGAGAACAACCATTACTTTTAAGAGGCCTTACTGATTTTTCAAGACACTTGGGAGTGGCCCCGGCTATAGTAGCTAGCATGGCAGCAGAATGTTTAGGGCTAGAGGGGCTGCTTGACTGTTTCACTGAGCGGCACACTTTTGCATAATGCCCTTGTTTTTTACACTTCAAACACATTGCATCTCTAGCAGGACACTGGCTTCGTGGATGCCGGTTGTAGCCACAAAAGAAACACTGAGCACTAGAAGTAGCAGCAGAAACAGAGTGAGTTTTATTTTCAGCACTGCACAATTCCTCCACCTGACTCACTGATGGCACTGCGGCATTAGTAATTGATTCAGCGGTAATATAAGAGGCAGAATGCTTCTGGGCCATTTCCAAGGTGCGGGCTTGTTCATAGGAAGTTTTTAAGTTTAGTGTAACATTTTCCAAAAGCCACTGACGTATTGCACCAGAGGCCAGCCCGTTTATGAAAGCATCCTGAACATAGTTGTCACACGCTTCCTCCGCATCGTTTTAAACTGACAGTCTTTAGCAAGAAGTTTCAATGCCTGGAAGAACTGGTCCAGGGACTCACCTGAACTTTGTCTCCGAGTAGCAAGCAGGTGCCTGGCAAATATTTCATTTTTAGGTTTCACATACAGGGATATCAGGACATCCACAGCCTTCTCATAAGTCTCACAATCTGAAATGTAGTCATACACACGAAGAGCCACATAGTTCGTGAGAAGAACCAGCTTGTCAACTGTAGGGGTAGTCTTCTCCACAGCCAGGACGAAGTTCGTAAACGTCTTCAGCCCGTGGGTCCATTCCTTAGCCGCACTGGCAGAGTCTGGATCCACATCGAACCGCTCCGGGCGTAAGAGTCGCTCCATGATGATTATTATTGTGTGAGTAATACATTGAAGTAAACCAAAGAAGACTGCTGAACTATGGTTTTATTATTCACACAATAGAGCTGCAGTTATACACACTGTAACAAACAAAAACACACATAGCTAGACACAAACAAGCACAATAATGGATAACTAAACATAACAACTAAACACTTGACTAACACAACTAAGCACAATGATCACAACTAAGAAGCTTAACTAAACTTCTTATAGATCAATAAGACAAACATCTAAACATACACTAAACAAAATAAATACATATAAGAAAAGCGGCAAGCAACTTACCAGGTTGTGTGGAGTTCTCAGCTGTACTGAGCTGATCAACTGTTCGGAGGGATCCCTAATATAAAGTTACACGTCACATATCACCACAATATATACATACATACTATATTTTCCCCTAAATTTATATGATTATCTAACAAAGTTAGAGCTTCAGGCACATATAAGATAAGCAATGGTGTTTTGAGGTTGAGTTGGTGTCTTGGACTTGGGTTGTAGGTCACCCAGTATATGATCTTGATTCTACAGGTGACTTGTAGTTTATTACAAGTATAGACTGTCGGTGTTCTCCCACACACCTGCAGGAAAAAGCAAGAAAAAGGAGCAAAAAACTAAAAGTTTCCATTTCTTCCTACCTCTGCTAGCATCACACGTATATTGGTCCCTTATAACTAGGGATTCACCTGTCTCTCATTCTCTCTCTTTTGTGTATCTTATCTCGGCCAGTATTTACAACTCGGCATGGTTTTGGCCCTCAAAATATTCCTATATCACAAGTAGCATCTACTCGATTCTTTTCGAGATTTGCCAGATAAAACATTTGTTTATGAAAACTGGAGAAATATTTTTCAAACAAAACTTGTATCAGGAGACTAGTATTAAATGCGATGATGCAGTGAGCTTAGAAGACAGTATTCAGCTTAAAATACGTGTTTTGTAGAGTGTGTAGCACCAAATCACATGGATTCTGTTAGCATTAAACACATAAGATTGATGTTTTGTAATACATTGGCACGGTACAGCAAGATTTAACACGAGAGAGATGTTAGAATGTATGTCTCTTTCAGAGCTTCAAGCGTGTATACCGAGTCTTACATTAAAACGGTCAGCGACCACTGGCATTCCGAACACTCACACCTTCCACTAACAATACTACTAATACTAATCACAACTATCATTATTTACTGTATTATCAACCCAAACTACATCCGATTATGTTCTAATGTTCTAACTGCAAATCAAAACTCACTCGTAGCTGAACACTTATTATATATTAGAAACTAGATGATGGTCGCCTTTGTGAAAAATAATGAAATATTAAAAAAAATAATAACTTTTAACATTAAAATAAAAGAAAAAAATAAACAAATACACGTGTTAAGCACTATTAAGTAACTAATATCTTTTTGTGTGTCAGGCTGATTTCGGTCAAGAAGAGGACTTAGAGGAAGCCAAGACCAAGGCCTCCAAGCTGGGAGCTGCTGAGGTAAGACTAAGAGCCTGAAGAGTACGATCATACATTAGATTAGGAGTGCAGGGATTGAAGACAGGATAAAACTATTGAATCTGAGCAACATAGAAAAAGGACAAACATAAAACAAGGATTATCTAAATTAGTACACAAGTTTCAGAATATGATTTTTTTTCTACATTTAAATGGTACTGGCTAAGGGAAAACAAAACTACATAAAAAAACAAAATTCTGCTTGTCGTCAGACCCTGTGCAGAGAACAGTAGGAAAAAAGAAGCAAGCTGCAGGTCCAGTTAACACTTGACACTCCTCTTTTGAAAGAGTTTAAGTCATAGGCAGGTGGAAAAACAGACAAAGAAAAGGAGTTCCAGAATTTACCAGTGTAAGGGATGAGAGTGAAGATACTGGTTAACGCTTGCATTAAAAAGATGAACAGGATTGGGATGAGAAATAGAAAAATAGAAATTATTGTGCAGCGAGGCCGCGGGAGGGGTAGAGGTATGCAGATATATATATATATATATATATATATATATATATATATATATATATATATATATATATATATATATATATATATATATATATATATATATATATATATATATATATATATATATATATATATATATATATATATATATATATATATATATATATATATATATATATATATATATATATATATATATATATATATATATATATATATATATATATATATATATATATATATATATATATATATATATATATATATATATATAATATATATATATATATATATATATATATATATATATATATATATATATATATATATATATATATATATATATATATATATCATTAATCAACAAGTCCTGCTCAGAGATTTGCGTTTTATTTCCAATGTTATGGTCATTTGGGGAGAGGGAACACAACATTCTTGCTCTCTTTGATGATGGTATTAATTAGGTTCTACTCGTGTCATGAAGTACTTCTCCTTATGAATAAGGATGCTTGTTATAAAGTATGTAAAGTTTAGTTTTAATTTAAGATATAAAG
>JAXIVD010002036.1:67500-68747 GCA_036785275.1 Cancer borealis
TTTTATTGAAACAGTATGTTGTTCAACTTATTTTTCCTCTTACTTCTTATTAATTTCATTCATCCTCCTCCCTTCTCTCGCTTAGTCCCGTGGAGTATACGAGACTCCAGGCCTCACTTTGCTGCACGTAGCACATCATGACCTTGAGGTGTTGTGTCTGGACCGCGAAGTGAGGAAGATCAAGACGGATCTTAGCAACCGGATGGCTGAGCAGGTGTACAACGGTGAGTGCACAGGTGGCGGTCATGGGACTGGGTTAGTTTCCTCGAGTATCATATTCTATCTCTGAGGACTAGTCTCAAAGGTTGAATGAAATGCTCAAAGGTTATTTTGTATGCTATTTATTGATTTAATAATGTGGTAAATTTACTGGGTAAATGCTTTTCTTTTTCATGGAATTAAATTGCTGATATCAAAGGAGTACAAAGGAAGAACAGACAGCACCAGTCCTACTGGACCTGACGAGGCTCTCTGTTTAGCTACACTACTACTATTATATCTACTTGATAGACAAAAGGACAGCAAAGTGGAAGGTTCCTCCCCATCCACCCCTCCCTCCAGCCGAAGCTGGCCGGAAGAGGAAGTGATACCATGTAGTATGGAAAAACTTTCATGGAATTTGTATAGGAAAGTGAGAAAATTGTTTTTACATCTGAACAATGTTTATCAGGTTTGAGGTCGTTACTAATAGTTACCCCTAAGTCTTTTTCATGGTTAACCTTGGACAATTCAGAGCCATTCATTGTATATTTAGTGAATTGATTATTGCTACTGATATACAAAACTTTACATTTATTAACATTAAATTTAATTTGCCATTTTTTTGACCAACTGACTAACGTGTCGAGGTTTGATTGAAATTGTAGTTTATCGGCGGTGGTAGTTACTTTACTCGTGATTTTCGTATCGTCGGCAAATTTTGATATCTTACAGGTGAGGCCTTCATCAATTTCATGACAAATTAGAAAAAGAATGGAATCAGGTACCCTGCACACCGCTTTTAACGTCTCGCCAGTTAGATGATTTATCGTTAATGACAACGCGTTGCCTTGTTTCGGAAGGCCAGTCTTAATCCATTTAAGAATTTTCCCAGATATGCCGTGTGATTCTAATTCTTTTGAATAACCGTTTACGGGGAACTTTGTCAAACGCTTTTTGGAAGTCGAGATAAATTATATCAAAAGCTTTTGTCTCGTCGTAAATGTTGAATACATTGTTACAAAAGTCAAGGAGATTCGTTAAACAAG
>JAXIVD010002037.1:0-22500 GCA_036785275.1 Cancer borealis
GTGGTGATGGTGGTGGTGGTGGTGGTGGTGGTGGTGGTGTGGTGGTGGTGATGGTGGTGGTGGTGGTGGTGGTGGTGGTGGTGGTGGTGGTGAATGGTGGTGGTGATGGTGGTGGTGGTGGTGGTGATGGTGGTGGTGGTGGTGGTGGTGGTGGTGGTGGTGGTGGTGGTGGTGTGATGGTGGTGGTGGTGGTGGTGGTGGTGGTGGTGGTGGTGGTGGTGGTGGCGGCGGCGATGGTGGTGGTTGTGGTGGTGGTGCAACCACCACCACCACAACATCCAGATCGCTTCCCTTTACAGCACACACACACACACACACACACACACACACACACACACACACACACACACACACACACACACACACACACACACACACCTTCGACGTGGCTTTGCAGGGTGAGAAGTAAGGGGAAGTGAGGGGAAGCACGAGAAAGCGAGGGAAAGTCAGGGGAAGCGAGGGGAAGTGAGGGGATGTGAGGGGAAGGGGATAAGGTTTAGCATAATCCCCCCCTTCCCCTCCCCTCCCCCAATCCTACCTTCCCCACCTGTGTCTAAGGATGGTAGGACTACGTAGGATATCAGAGTGAACGAGGGTGGATAGAGGGGAATAGGAAGTAGTAGTAGTAGTAGTAGTAGTAGTAGTAGTAGTAGTAGTAGTAGTAGTGGGATAGTGAAGAAAAAACAATATCATGGTGTGTGTGTGTGTGTGTGTGTGTGTGTGTGTGTGTGTGTGTGTGTGTGTGTGTGTGTGTGTGTGTGTGTGTGTGTGTGTGGTGTGAGGGAAATAAAATGAGTAGTATATGGGGCAGCAGTGCAGGATGTATGGCTAAACTTACACCCAACCTACGTACATATGTAAGGGAGGGAGGAGGGGAGTGTGAGAGATGAGAGAGAGAGAGAGAGAGAGAGAAGAGAGAGAGAGGAGAGAGAGAGAGAGAGAGAGAGAGAGAGAGAGAGAGAGAGAGAGAGAGAGAGGAGAGAGATGCAGGGGTGAAATTACACAAAAAAAAGAGAGAAAGGAGGGAAAAAGAAAAAAAATTGTGACGAATGTAAAAACTTGAACCAATGGAAGTTGAAATAATTGACTATTGAGGAAGAAGAAGAAGAAGAAGAAGAAGAAGAAGAAGAAGAAGAAGAAGAAGAAGAAGGAAACCAAACAGCATGAACAGAAAAAAACACAAGAATAAAAAAAACAATACCAATAACAACACGAATAAGAATAATATAAAAAAGTATATTAATGACAACAACAACAACAATAATAATAATAATAATAATAATAACAATAACAATAATAATAAAAAAAAAAACGTGGTAATGATGATAATGTTAATAAACGTTGACAATAAAACTTCTAGTGCTGCAGCGGTGACGGCGATGGTAGTGGTAGTGGTGGTGGTGGTGGTGGTGGTGGTGGTGGCGGTGGTGGTGGTGGCGATGGTGGTGGTGGCGATGGTGGTGGTGGTGGTGGTGGTGGTGATGCATTATTTTTGTTCACGGACTGTACACAAAGTAATGTTTCGTGCGGTGCTTGCTTGCTTGTGGTAATTAGCGATGAATAATGGATGTTTGTGCTCGCCATTGTTTGGGCGTGTGTCGTGGAGAGAGAGAGAGAGAGAGAGAGAGAGAGAGAGAGAGAGAGAGAGAGAGAGAGAGAGAGAGAGAGAGAGAGAGTTAGTTAGTTTTATCTTACTCTTCACACATCCACCTTTGTTTATTCTACACTGTTTTTCTCTTCTCTTTCCTCACGTTTTACGCTCTCTCTCTCTCTCTCTCTCTCTCTCTCTCTCTCTCTCTCTCTCTCTCTCTCTCTCTCTCTCTCTCTCTCTCTCTCTCACACACACCCATCCCTCCCCTCTCTCTGGCGTGTTTTGTTAGCCCACCCTGGCTCACGTAATCTCTCTCTCTCTCTCTCTCTCTCTCTCTCTCTCTCTCTCTCTCTCTCTCTCTCTCTCTCTCTCTCTCTCTCTCTCTCTCTCTCTCTCTCTCTCTCTCTCTCTCCCGATTGCAAAGCCATCCGCCATTTCTCGTTCAGCTCCGCCCAGCTTAACCTAACCTAACCTAACCTAACCTAACCTTACCTAACCTAATCTAACCTTATCTTACCTAACTTAACTTAACTTAACCTAACCTTACCTAACCTAACCTTATCCGCCTAATCTTACCGAATCTAAGCTAATTTAACCTAACCTAACCCGCCTAACCTAGCCGAACCTAACCTAATCTAACTTAACCAGCCTAACTTAACCTAATCTAACCTACCTCCATACCCTTTAACACTATACAACATTTTTACCTGGATGGAGAAGCACAGGTGTTGAAGAGGAGAGTGAGTGTCTTAAATAGTTAGGTTGGTGTTCATATAAGGAAGTCATTAAGGTTATTTAGTTAGGTTTAGATAATGTTTAGTTTTGGTTAAGTAAGGACAGACAGACTATTTTGTTTTGAGTCTAGTGTATGTGTGGTGTGTGAGTTTATGTAATTATGTGTTTGTTTTATGTAATCTATCTCTCTTTACCTCTCTCTCTCTCTCTCTCTCTCTCTCTCTCTCTCTCTCTCTCTCTCTCTCTCTCTCTCTCTCTCTCTCTCTCTCTCTCTCTCTCTCTCTCTCAATGTTCACTTCCTTTCCATCATCTTTTATTTCCCCCTCTCCCATCCCCTTCCCTTCCCCTCCTCTTGCTAATCCTTCCCTTTCTCATCCTTCCTCTTCCATTTTTCCTCCTTTGCATACCGTATTTTCCCCTCTATCCTTTCCCCCTTCCTTCCTTTTCCTTCTTATTTCATATTCTCTCCATCATTCCATCATTCCACCATTCTCTCTCTCTCTCTCTCTCTCTCTCTCTCTCTCTCTCTCTCTCTCTCTCTCTCTCTCTCTCTCTCTCTCTCTCAGGTGTACACTCCCACCTGGCACGGTAATGATGTCCTTCAGTTTACGTAATCTTGGCACTCACTCCCCTTGTTACACCGCGGCAGTAAATGTGGTGTTTCCTCACTCACACAAACAAACAAATAAACAAACAAATGGTGCAGGGTATTTATTTATGTGTATTAACTTCACGGGTAAATCTAGACTCCCTTGTTGACACTAGACTGGCGGGTTGTGTTTCATTGTGTTGCTGAAGAAATGGTTGGTTTGTTGTGTTGAAA
The DNA here is from genome assembly GCA_036785275.1 of Cancer borealis. Classification (NCBI taxonomy): domain Eukaryota; kingdom Metazoa; phylum Arthropoda; class Malacostraca; order Decapoda; family Cancridae; genus Cancer; species Cancer borealis. The sequence continues at coordinate 3,150 of JAXIVD010002037.1, forward strand.
AAGAAAGAGACAATCAAAGGCAACCATTCGTCCTGTCCTCTGGCAAGCCTGATGAAGGTCATTCACACACACACGCGCGTGCACACGCACACACACGTACACATAAAATATAGATATACATATACAAGCCAACACGTTTATTTCCATCTTGTTTAACGAATCTGCTTGACATTTATAACGATGTATTCAACATTCATGACGAGACAAAAGCGGTAGATATCATTTACCGAAACTTTCAAAAAGCGTTCCACAAAGCCCCATAAACGATTAATTAAAAAAATTAAAGTCACATGACAGCGGGAAAATTTCATGTGGTTCGAATACTGGCTTTCCGAGAGAAAACAGGGCTCAGTGCTTGGCCCCATTCTATTTATAATATAAGTTAATGATATTGATCAAGGCCTCACCTGTTAGATGTCAAAATTTTCTGACGAAACGAAAATCACGAGTAGAGTAAAGTCGAAAAAATGTAACTACAATCCAGCCTCGACATCTTAGTCAGTTGGTCAGAGAAGTGGCAAATGAAATTTAATGTTGATAAATGTAAAATTTGGCATATCGGAAACAATAATCAATTCACAAAATATACAATGAATAGCTTCGCCCTTTCCAAAGTTAGCCATGAAAAAGACTTAGTGGTAACTATTAGCAACGAGCTCAAACCTAGTAAACATTGTTCAGACGTTGTTAAGAAAGCTGACAAACTGATTGGCTTCATCGGAACAACTTATTAGTATAAATCTGAAAAAAGTTATCCCTACACTATTTAAAGCACATGTACGCCTTCATCTAGAATATTGCACTCAGTTCTGGTCACCATATTATAAAAAAAAAAAAAAAAAGATATTGATAATCTGGAGAGAATACAAAGAAAAGTTTATAAAATGATCCCTATAGATTGCGAAACAAGTCTTACGTAAAGCGACTAAAGGAGCTTAACTTATTCAGTTTATCCTAACACAGGCTACGAGGGAGCCTGATAGAGGTATCTGAAATATTACACGGCTTTGACAATATTTGTATAAACGACAATGTAACTACCTCTTACACTCCTCCTCTCATTCCTCCCTTTCCTTCTTCCTTACTCCTCTTTTCCCTCCTTCCTTCCCTTCCTTTATTAATTCCCAAGCCTGAGCCGCCGCCCTCCCTCCTCCTCCCCCCCTTCTCCCTCACCCACACACTCAACTATTCAATGTCTGCGTTCAAAAATGAATTTCGGGTTTCAGAAACACCTCCACCACCTTCCTTCCCCTGCCTTCCCCGCCACACACACACACACACACACACACACACACACACACACACACACACACACACACACACACACACACTATTTTTCATTTCAAAGTCGACCAAAATTAAAATAAACTCACTATATGTATTATTTTCTTTCCTATTTCTTTTTGCTAAATGTATATATATTTTTTATTTGACTGTATAAATCCAAAAAATGTAATGTGTTTTCCATTTAGCTATCTATGTATTTATTTATATATGTACGGATTTATTCATTAATCTAATCATGTGTCACTAATACTTCTTTGCATTATAAAAAAAATATATATCTATAAAAAAAAAATACAAGCTAACAAATCAAACATACCATAAATAAAATAATTCAGACACAAACAAACAAAAATCAAACAAACAACCAAGAAAATAACCATAAATAAACACACACACACACACACACACACACACACACACACACACACACACACACACATATCTGCTTCCTTCGTGTGTCGTGGGCACAGTAAAAACAATCCCCAGGAGAGCAGGGGGGCGTAGCCAGACCTCCCCCCCATCCAACCCCCTCCTCCCCACCGCCCCATCCACCCCCCTCCTCCCCACCCCCCCATCCCCAACCCCCTCCTCCACACACCCCTCCTCACGCCCATCCACGCACCCCCTCGACCCAATCACATAATACAGGGAATACATAAACGTGTGATCTGACTCCCTATGGCTTGATGGTAGTAGTAGTAGTAGTAGTAGTAGTAGTAGTAGTAGTAGTAGTAGTGGTGGTAGTGTAGTAGTGGTAGTAGTGGTAGTAGTGGTAGTAGTAGTAGTAGTAGTAGTAGTAGTAGTAGTAGTAGTAATAGTGTAGTACTGGTAGTAGTAGTAGTAGTAGTGGTAGTAGTAGTAGTAGTAGTAGTAGTAGTAGTAATAGTAACAGTAGTAGTAATAGTAACAGTAGTAGTAATAGTAACAGTAGTAGTAATAGTAACAGTAGTAGTAATAGTAGTAGTAGAAGTAGTAGTAGTAGTAGTAGTAGTAGTAGTAGTAGTAGTAGTGGTGGTGGTAGTGTAGTAGTGGTAGTAGTAGTGGTAGTAGTAGTAGTAGTAGTAGTAGTAGTAGTAGTAGTAGTAGTAGTAGTAGTAATAGTAATAGTAACAGTAATAGTAATAGTAACAGTAGTAGTAATAGTAACAGTAGTAGTAATAGTAACAGTAGTAGTAATAGTAACAGTAGTAGTAATAGTAACAGTAATAGTAATAGTAACAGTAGTAGTAATAGTAACAGTAGTAGAAGTAGTAGTAGTAGTAGTAGAAGTAGTAGTAGTAGTAGTAGGAGGAAAGAGATAAAGAAAAAGAAAACTTGGAAACGATACCTATAATATCAGATGAAAGAAAAGAAGAACAAGAACTACATCATAACACGAACAAGACCAAGAACATGCTAAGAAATAGAGTGAAAAGAAGAAAACGGATTGATTTTGAATGGAAGTGGAAAAGAAAGGAAAGGAGTGGAAAGGAAAGGAAATGTGAGGTGAGGAAAGGAAGGAGGAAAGAAAGGGGAGGTGAGGCGTGGAAAGGGAAAGAAAGGAAAGGAAAGGAAAGGCGAGGAGTGGAAGGAGGGAAAAAATGGGAGGAAGCATGTCTCTTACCTTCAATTCAAAAACAAAACAAAGGCGAATTAATAAAAAAAAAGAAAAAAGAATACAGTGAGAGAACCAAACGTATACCCCGAAAAGAAAATGCAAAATATAGGTATAATTATAATATATCCAAAGAAGGAGAATAATAATAATGAGGTAAATAATAGAGGCCGAGTACAGCATACACAATAAACGTGGAACCGAAGAACAAAACTTTCCCACTAATTACCTACGATGAGCGTGAGTCGTGAATTTAACAACGAGGTGAAAAGTTTAGTTCAGGGATGAAGTGTTGCATAATGAGAGAGAGAGAGAGAGAGAGAGAGAGAGAGAGAGAGAGAGAGAGAGAGAGAGAGAGAGAGAGAGAGAGAGAGAGAGATTTAGCCTAGTATCGTGTTGTTCCTTCTAACTGACAAACTCCCTATTATTTTCATATGTAATCTATCATAATAAACCCTTATGTCCGTTCCCTGTTCTATGGAGGGAGCTATAAGGAGGATCGAGTACTATAGGAGGATAAAGGGATGGGGTCGCTGCTGTTTGTTCTCTGTAAAGGTTCAGTTTGTAAATAGAATTGTATGTACTTTACCTTCACAATACTAAGTGAATATTGTTGTGTATATACATGTTTCTTCCCTTTCATTGCAATTTTTTTTAAATTTAATATCTGGTGTTAACGTAAAAGAATAAAGGAATTAAATGTGAAGGAAAATGAGGCGTAACGAATATAACTAAAATGGTAATCAAGCAAGATGTATCATTATCATTACATATTAACTTTAAGCATTTCCATTATATCTCAACTTTAATCCAAGCTTCAACTTCCTCTAACTCTATCTGACAGCAACACATTTAGCGTAAATTATTCTTTTATTTATGGCGTTACATTATCATCACTGAAAAACGACAATCTGAGAATATGGTGATAAAAATTAAGTTAAGTTGTCATTGGTTTTCAGAACAAACAAAGCAATCACCCAATGAAAAAAAAAAAATAATAATAAATTTTAAGTCCTGAAAAAAGTGTTAGTCTTTGCAAATGACCGCGCAGTTCAGCTCAGCAGTTCCCGTCCACTTAGGCTAACCATTGAGGGTCGGCAGGTCAGCGAGGCAGTGTATATAGAGTCACTGATTTGCCGTCCACTTCCCTAGTACCTCTCCCTGCCTCGTGTATACTGTATAATGTTGTACGTGTGTGTTTACATGTTCGCGTGTGTGTGTGTGTGTGTGTGTGTGTGTGTGTGTGTACTGGAGCGCGTGAGTCTGTCTCTCCATAGATGGCGTTTCCACCACACTTGTTGGTCGAGTTAAAAGGTGACGTCAGCAACCACGGGAAGAGAGAACGACTGAACGAGCGATACGACCTACAGTCCCCAGTTAGCACCAGCCCACCTCTGACAATGTCTCTGACCTCTGTACTTTCAACAAATATACTGAATCCATAATGCCCACGAAGGAGGTGAAAAAATATACAGCTTTCTATAACAGACGTAAATTTCCCTGGCCAACCGAGTTCATTTTCGTCACAAAAAGCTTAGCCACGCACATAAACACATCGCCACTCTAATTGATGCTTCTATGATCATAATAAAGTACACAAGCAGAGTATTAATGCTTGTATGATCATAAAGTATATACAGTATCAATGTTTCTATGATCATAAATTGCAGCTACGAAATGTAGGTTTTGAGTTTGATCCTGACTCACGGTAGCTTCTTGGTGAGAGGGATAACACTTTCGTTGACCCTAGCAGGACTATATATGGTTTATGGCTACCTAGTTCAGGGAGTTTATCTAATCACCTTTACGTATCCCTGCTAACACCTCGGCGAATGGAAATGTGAATAGTCAAAATATTAACTATCTCCATTTATGACTATTTAGCTGGAGGGAAACTATTATAGTTTTTCCCCTTTATTCTACCTCACGAGCCTTCATATGCCAACCTACTGCAGATATATTGACTAACAAGGATGCTGACAACCTGCTCTAATCACTACCAACACCACGCCACCATTAATCAAGGAAAAAATTAATAACACAAATAACACTCAACAGAACATGTAATGGCGGACAGCAGGCAAGGAAGGCATTTTGAAGGTTTTGATAACACTCACCTACTGTCTCCTTGACGAAGTGATGACTTCTTGCTTCACCTCATGGTCTTTCAACACTATTCGGTCACTGTCTAGCTCACTGTATTCACTAAAATAGGCACTAAAAACGTAGGAAAACTGTGAAAACCTAGTGTCACTCCACCATTACCGCCCTCGTGATACCAACCTGCCACCTGGTGACCTGGGATGATGGCGTGAATGGCGGTCTGCTATTCTGTACTGTAAATAGTTATCACATGTATTATGATTCAGTGGATTTTCTTAGCATAATCAATGGATTTAACATATACCAGGGTTTTTTTATGCTCAAGATATATGTTTTAACTTTTATCTAGACTAACTTTTAAGCGTTGTGTAATGGTTAACACTGCTCGACTCACAACCAAGATGTTCTCTGGGTTCGAATCCAAGGCGGGTGACGATAAAATGGTTTTATCTTCTTAAACGCTGTAAATCCTGCTCAGTGCTCACCTAGCAGTAAAATAGGTACGGGAGTAAGCCGAAGGTTACCTCCTGTGTGTGTGTGTGTGTGTGTGTGTGTGTGTGTGTGCATGTGTATGTGTGTGTGATATGCGTGGTATGCGCCAACACTGGTGCCTTGCGCATAAAAAAAATTCAAACACAATGGCGTCATATGTTGGTGTGATTTTGTAATTCATAGGAGGCGTAGACTTTTGAAAAGTGCCTAACAATTAGTGGTTTTTCAAGTCCCCTATAATGAAGCAATGTTTAGACTCTAGACCTTTGTTGTAAAATAAACTTTAGGAATCATGGTCTTATTAGTTACCAAATTAAGTATCCATGTTCTGATATTAATGATACATTTCGAAGTGCAGGGTACAAATTATTTACTTCCACAATTTTATATTCCCTTTTTATGGGTGTGTTAGGCAGATGCATTAGCCTACTTCCTCTTCATTCTCTTTGATGTGTTTCTTACGTCAATAAACACTCACTCAACGGGAATGGAATTAATCGGATGCGTTTTTTCCTACATGTTCATTGGAAAGCATACTAATGTTAATATTTGTGACGATAATACTAGTCTATTTACATACTAAATTAATTAACTTTTTCATCGATAGGTTAGAGTCAATGACTTGCAGAATATGCTTTATGTTTGATACTTCATACTTCTTTGTCTCATCAACTGCTATATTGTGTGTCTGAGTATTTACTAGTTTTATTCCACAATTTATATTCAACTTGCATCTAACTTGTTTGGTAGGAATATAATTACTGAACATGAGGTTAAAACACAACTGAACAATGATACAAACTTTTTAATGTAGGAAAACATCACAGTCAATCATGCAAATCATACAATGTCATTCACACTCACCCACGAGACCCACGGCTGCACACTCCTCACACCAAATGATAAATACTGGATATAACTAGTTTCAATAAGCCTTTTTGAAGCCACTGTGTGTATGTATGTGTGTATGTGTGTGAATGTGTGTGTGTGTGACATGGGAAAGGTACATTGCAGTATCATGAAAAGCTCCTCTGCAGCACTACACTACACTTCTACAATGAACACTATGAACACCAGCGTGGGAGTGAGTGAGTGAGTGAGTGTGAAGATACGAGCCAGACAGTACTGGTGGTTGCCTGTATCTGGAGTACTAATGTGTGTGTCAAGGGAACACTTAACATACAAAGTGCTGGTCACACAAGCTTACACACATGTATAGATAAAAAAAAGTTTATTTGTAGAACATAAACCACAGTCAATGTTAATATCTTACTTTTGGTATGTAGATAAATAGGATATTGGTCTCAATACCTATGATAAAAGTGTACTGTTAATAAGATTGCACACTCGTTATAAAATATTATCAAATAAGAATCTGTGATATATTTACAAACTATTTACAGGAGCCTTCACTTAAGGTCTGTAAGCAATGGTTGACAGTCACCCCAAGATGTGGCAATACTGTCAATAAAGGATAGAAATGCACAAGACTAATATTCAAGGTAAATAAAGGTAGTAAGAACAGTTTGTCATAATACAAGCATGAAAGTTATCCCAAGGAACACTGGCATATACTGGATAAAACTCTACTAGTTTACGTAATAATAATAGCAAAAGGATATTTAAGTTTCCTCTCAACGTGATCAGTGTGGGAGAGGAAGCTGGTGTGTTGGTGTTGATGATGGAGAGCAACAAGTCCCTCTAATACTATTGGAAGTAAAGTCAAAGTTAAAACACTTGAGCATAATAGAAAATCAACACTAATACGTATTAATAATGCAACCATAACACCATTACTCTCATTGCTAGTTTTATAAAAGTCTAACTCACTATCATCTTCCTTGCCTAGAGCATAAAGCACATAATGGTGAATCTAATAAAGGTATTGCAAATGTCATTAAAAAGGTAACATTTGTACTGTCATGATCACAGCAAGGCAATTCTTAACCCAATGTTGATGTAGGATTATATGTATATTAGTCGTGATTTAATATTAATCATGTTCCTTTTTCTTCATTTCAAGATAGGAACAGATTAAATTTGGCCTTTTTTCTGTCTTCCCTCCATTTCAATTGATAAAAAAACACATAAATGGCACTAAAATTCATACAAAGACTGAATCTCCTTTCTTAACCTCTTCCTGACCTTACTCAATTCTTTCAACATCAACACCTGACCAACCATGAACTTTATGTATGCTGCTTACACTTATTCATAACATTGCACAGCTAACACTTAAACAGAACTTTAATAGCTCAAACACTGCTACCACTATCCCTAACAAAAATATTACCACTTCCTGTAGTAACACCACCACACTAACACTGTTACAATAATTTTCTGTCTTGCCCCCCTCTAAGGAGTCTCCCTACAAAAATAATGGCCATGGCAGAACTGTACCCAAGATATCCTGTCCATACATAAACCTAACATCCCACATCACACCTTTCCCTGTCCCTTTCCATAATACTGTTCCAACCCGCGGCCACACAGAAAGTCTCCCTCTTCTTCATTTGTCTTTTACTTCTTTCCTAAACATTTTTTTGTGGGGATGCATGTACTCAACAAGTACTCAACATCCATTCTGTAGCTTCATAATTCTCATCAGTTTCTATCCTTTACTATTACTATAAATAACTACATTAATTCTAGGGAAGGTAAGCTTAACCACCTTACTTCTTGACATGGTTATACAGGTAACATAATACTGTCTTGGAGATTCTTCCTAATATCAATAATGCTCTTCAACTCACCACCATCGCTTACTTTCTTTCCCTAAGCTACATTTTCCTAGTTAAAAGTTTGTCTCCCACCTCCTATAACATTTATTCTTCACAGCTTAAAATTTTTTCTTTTCTCATGTTTTTTCCCCTCCCACCAACTACTTTTCCTCCTTTTCAGTACTATAAACCATATTTCTCTTCTCTTAAAAGTATGTACTATGACACTTAATATTTCATGGCACTCATTGTACTTTCGTCTTTCTTTCTTCAAACAAATGATTAGATTCACTCACTAATTTATCTAACTCTTTATATAAACAGTTTGTCATCAAATTGCTATCATCACCACCAAAAGAAGTATTATGCTAACACCTAGTTTTTTTCTCCCACGTTTAACATTAAATATCAAACCAGCTCTTGTCACCCATTGCTTCTCCACTCCTTCATTATCCATTTTATACATACTAAAAGAAAACTATAATACTAACACTAAAATTAACACTAATGCCACACTACTAAGACTACAACACTATCAGTAATACTACTAATGCCTTAACATGTGTCCTTGGGAAGAGAGGATAATGCGATATATAATAAAGATAACTATACACAAGAGTAGTTCTATAAAGGTTATATAATCATGTACTTATATAGGATGAATAAAACTTAAGATTAAATGTCATGAAAAAAAAAAAGCTTTTGCACATCATGTAATCAATGACTGGACACAATCTAAAACACTCAATCCACTGATAAAATAAATGTTAATCACAGATGGCATATGCTTCAAACCATTTAGTCTCAACATTTGGCAGCAGATGGCACTCTTATTCCATATATGGCTGTATTATGAGTCACATGGCACTTGCACCTGGCCAAAGTAAGCCACTAACTGACAAATAGACCAGTTTTTGCAACAAACCTAAACAGCATCCAATGACTGGAGAGAGGAGGCAACCCATCAATCTGTCCATTCTGGTGTCTTTGGAACTCCTTTTGACCTTTATCCTCTGACCTTTGTTCCTCTTCATATACATACTTCAACCTCGTTCACTCCAGTCCTGTATCTCTCTTCCTCCTTCCTCCCTGTTGCGTGTATTCTAGCACTTTATTCTCCCACTTTATGCAGGCTCTTCCTCTCACACCATAAGAATTTAATCTAGTATACACTATTTATCATCTCATTCTGTGTTTTCTTCATGACTATAAAATTTGATGGTGTGAATCTGCCACCACCACTCTAAGTCATTCCTTCAGCCATACTAAACATGGCAAACACTCTTACACTCACCTTACTCTCATTACCATTATTCTGTTCACACCAATGACACCTCACATAACCCAACCATGACTGCCTACATACCACATACCTCATCCTCCTTGCATATCCACCCTCCTATAACCAATCCGCTGTGACATTAACAAACACTTCAACAGCCATATATATCAAACCCTAACTGGCTGCCCTTACCCCCCCTAAAGACCCCTGATTGGTTGTGACTCCCGAGGACCCTTCCCTCACACCCTCACTTGTCGGCTGCGTCCCAGGGAGGTGAGGGAAGCCAGCTTGATGAGGCTCTTCATGCGGCTCTTCCCTTCAGGTTTCTGTGGCTCCTCCTCCTCCGGGAACTTTGCTCGGTACACCTCCGGGTAGAGTGACTTGAACTGTGGTAGAGGGAGGGAGGGAGGAAGGGTAGGAGTGGTCATCTTGGGTAAAATACAGTATATATAATTTGTTTTGAATTTAAATGAGTAATATAAGTCAATCCAAACCATTAAAGTAAACATTTTTACCACACTGTATGTCAGCTAATTACACTTGATGCAGGACAATATTTACTGACTATCTATATATTTTCATGTCCAACACAACACATTTACTTTCATCTGTTCAATCTATGTAGCAGAGATGTAACAACAGATGACACTGTACTACCATAACATAATTAATCAGTCAAAAAGATAACAAAAACACCAGCTAACTTGAGATTCATTTGCATTTAATTTTGCTACATCTGAGACACACCTGGACACGCACACGCACGCACGCTCGCACGCTCGCGCACGCACACGCACACACACACACACACACACACACACACACACACACATCACCAGCACCTCTCACCTCCTTCAGCTTCCTCTTGCGTTCCTTAGATGAGAACTTGCCAGTGTTTTCCACAAGCTGGTCCAGGAGCTGCCCCAAGAAGAGCTGTGACCCGCTAAGCTTCTGTCGCTGGTACTGCGAGGACGACATCTGCCGGCAGTAGGTGTGGGTGACCAAGCGCTCCCCAGCCACCGCCGCGTACACAACCTGGAACGGAGGGCGGGAGCATGCCTCCAGCGCGCCACACACAGGCTTAGCTCATGCCACCACCACCATTGTACCCCCAAGCACCCACCACCCTCTGCTCCCCTCGCCAAGCGACACAACAACTGGCTGTCAGAATATAGCCTCTAACACTTACACAACAGTTACCTAATGTACGGGAAAGAATTACATCAGTTACAGAGCAATAGTTTCCAGTTACAGATCTAGTATTTACCGATGGAGCAGCCGCGTTAAAGCACAATGCCACTGCCGCTGCATAAGGTAAGAGTGCCAAATAGCTACAAGGTCAATAACAACTGATTAGCCAAGGCACCTCTGTCTGCGAGATTGCAATATAACCAGTTGAAAAAATAAATAAATAAAATAAATAATAAATAAATAAAAGAAAGGCGGCTTGTTTATACCTACACAGAAAGAACCACAAAAAATAGCGTGTTACACCAAGCAATTACATAATATACTTTGTCTTCCATAACAAACTCAACTCATACACTACCAATCTATGCTAATTACATACTGATAAAAGTCACTACCAGCTACAGACTAGAGATGCAATGATTACTGCAATACCACTACTAACATAACTACAACTCATTAAGTGGTAGGAGGAGGAGGACAACTTCCATCCAGCAGCACACAATAACCAACACACAATCTGTTGCTTTCTGTGATCACCACCAAACACAAGGGTCACCTACACCTCTCCTGCCCTAACTCACCCTTCCCACAACACAACACACTCCCTCTCTACACAACACCCCTCCTTCACACTCCCTCTCCACACAACGTATCCCTTCACACTCCCTCTCCACTCAGCGTCACATACTGCTGTGCCTCACTCATGCTTTTTACACCAAGCTTCACTCATTCCCTCTTCACTATCTTACAAACACACTATGTTCCTTCATCTCCCCTGTCTGATAAAAACATTTACTAAATCCTAGTCTCAAAATTCTTGTTATTTCACTATTTCTTCCCTTATAACTTTGATTTTCCAGGAGATATGACTTAAAATAAATAAAAAGTAAATAACTGTAAACACTGGTGAACTTAACAAATATATTATAAATTCTGAACTTAAACCTCATCTAACTTTCCTTCTATTTCTTTCCAGCTGCTAAGAACCATATGCATGACGAGTTACAGGTTATAAAGAGCACAACAGTAAATATTAGTAGGAGCAGCACATAGGATAAACTTTAATATCCACACCTGTGCTTTCCCATAACCTAACACCCAAAGCATCAATCATAACAAGCTACAGTGAATGTGTTGCCTCAATACACACTCACTGCCTCATGTGTCACCTCACCTTCCATCAGAACGGCCTGGCAGCAGCCACACCCAAGCCAACCACCACACCCAAGCCAGGTTATACCAGTCACACCACACCCACTACCTACACCCCTCAACCACCTGTCCACCACCACCACCACAACACTTGCTACCACAACCAAGCACTTCATCATAATCATACATTACTACGACACCAGCTAACACAGAGTTGTTGAGTTTCACTTTGAGTCAAGAACTGGACTATATTTGCATAAATTTCAATATTTTCCAAGATACTGTAAACTGAAGCAATAAATACAGTTATTTTTCCTCATTATAAGCCATTTACAACAATCAGAGCAGCAATCAATGGCAGGATCTTTACCTAGAACATCCCTGTTCAGGCTCAGATTTGGTCAATGAATCATTAGGAAAATAACATGACTTCATAACTTGCAGTCAACATTACACAAAGTCTACAGGTTGCACCACAATCAAAAAAGGTACAGTTTATATTGCAATGAATTTTGCATATCTATTAGGGATGTGATGCATTATCTTGATTAATATTTTCCTCCATACCATGAAATTATGTTGATAAATTTTAAATCTTTGTGATGTAGTGTAGACTGTAGAGTATAACTGAGCTCCAACCATTGGGTCTTAGTGCCCATGCTGTGCTTAGGAGGCTTCAATTCCTTGGGTCCTTATTGGATGACTATGTACTTAATTAATGAGTTCTTTCCATGAGATGCCGTTAAGTCTGTTAAAACTTATGGAAAATTATTTGATGCAGACCAGTAACATAAATACAACAACTCTGCTAACAACCTCACCTTTACAACATTCACACTCATACCACACTACAACATACAACATACAACATAGGCCAGGCCACCGCTACACCCAAGCTACAGCTACACTACAGCCTCCCTTTGTTTCCGTTCCAAGTGTGTGTCCGGCCGGGGGTCCACAAGGCTCCGAGGACATGACTCAGAGCATTAATGTGACACAGACAACACAATACAAAGTGACTACAGATCCCTGCAAGAAGTAATGTGAGAGTATCCCATTAGTAACAACACAACAATCAGTGAAACAGTTCAAGTCAGGCCACTTAGACCCACTCCCGAGACCACTAGCTAAGTACATACATACATACGTACATGAACATCCCCACATGACTGTTACCTTTCCAATTCATGTGCACACCTTGGCCCAAGTTATAGTGTTCCCATGAGACATAACATTCACTAACACTAATGTACACACACAGCATCACGTGGCAGGACACTATACTCATAATAACTATATGTACTAATTATTCAACACAAGTTATGTTTATATTAATGTTGACTTGCTTCCATTACTTACCACCTGAGCTTCCTGAACACCTGGAGTTGGTACAGAACCTATGCATTTCCTCCTCATGTGATGTGCAATTATCAAACACCACAAACACCACCACCACCACCACACCTCATGTTTCCCTCACTATACTGACCTTCATGCATCACATTCCTAACATTATACAACTACCACCATCATTACAGTACTATTATAATCTTCTCTTAATATTGAAGCTCAGATTCATGACCGCTTAATAAATCTAACATTTATTGAATTATCACCAACACTAACTTTGTTCTGCATATTGATTAAAATTACCACACGAGGAACAATACATAAAAATTAATTTGTGTGGTTGATGCAAAGGTTTAAAGATAATACAGTAAATTGAACCTCTTAATTAACCAGGATAGGAATGCACTGTCTCTAAGGTGTACCAGGATAACTCAGGTGAATGGAAGGGACAGGTAACCTTAACACACTTGGATAACAACACCTTACAAAATAAATAATAAATAAATAAATAAACTAAAAAATAAAATAAAATAAAATAAATAAATGAAATAAAAAATATAGGTAAATAAATAAACTTAGTAGTGTCCCGCCACAGAATTGCGTGAGTGTTCCCAGACAAGACATGGGTTAGGATCGTGTTTATGTTATGTGCTTCATCACCCCCGAACCCAAACACCCTTACTCAGGCCTGTCATGCAAGGGGACAGACACTGCACCCACACCTCAGTAACACTACACACACCCACGCTAATCAAACACCATAACATCACTAATGAAGTCTAGTGTAAAGGGATTAAATAAGGGTTTTAAAAGTTGCTTTCCTACTTTTCAAATAAATATATACCTCCGTGATAAGGCTCAATACTTTCTTTGTAATATCTTCTTTGTACAACCTGACATTATAATGACAACAAAAACTGGGAAAAAACACAAAAACATTAGAGTAAACCTAATCTCAGAAACACATACCAAGTAGTGGGATAAAATAAATACTTAAAGTGTCATCTTACATTAGAACTTAATTAACCCACATAACATAACCTTTACCACACTTATTCCTATTGCCATGAAAATAAAAACATGACAAAGCTATTAAACTACAATGAGAGGAAACTTGCATCTCTTAACCATAACCTAACCTAACCCAACCCAACCCAATCTAACCCAACCCAATCTAACCCAACCCAATCTAACCCAATCCAATCTAACCCAATCCAACCCAACCCAACCCAACCCAATCTAACCCAACCCAACCCAACCCAATCTAACCCAACCCAACCCAATCTAACCCAACCCAATTTAACCTAATCCAACCCAACCCAACCAAACCCAAACTAACCTAACCTAACCTAACATCACCCCCCTCACTCACACCCCACAAACATCAATGAAAAGAACCTTACATCTCTTAACCTTAAACCTAACCTAACATCCCCCTCACTACCCCCCCTGTTCCCCCCAAACCCTCCCACCTGGCTGCGGTGTCGAGGAGCGAGGCGTCGGTGGGCCAGCACGGAGAGGTCTTGAGGGGGACACATGACCTCCTCATGAGTGTCCATGAGGAAGGCCACCACACGCAGGGCCAACACCTCGTCATGGTCGGCCTCACGCTCACACAGGAGGATGCTGCGTGCGAAGGTGTTCAGGACCTGCGGGAGAGGGAGAGTTAAATATAGTTGTATTTTTTTGCCAGAAGGAAAGTTAATGAGTTGTATTTTTTTGCCAGAAAGAAAGTTAACTAGTGTTGTTGTTGTTTTTTTATTAGAGGGAAAGTTAGGTATAGTTGTATTTTGTTTGCCAGAGAAAGTTAACTAATTGTATTTTTTGGCCAGAGGGAAAGTTAAATATAGTTGTTTTTTTTTGCCAGAGAAAGTTAACTAGTGTTGTATTTTTTTGCCAGAGGGAAAGTTAGCTAGAATTGTATTTTTTCCCTATTGCCATTTTTCCCTCCCTCCCTCTCCCTCTCTCTACACATATATTTATTTCATAGTTACAGATCAGAAAAATACATAAATAAACAACATACGTAAAAGAGAGAAGAAAAAAACAGTAATAATAGAAGGTGAAGAGAATATAAGAGAATAAATAACCACGGGAAAAAAAAATTACAAAAAAAATAGAAAGATAAATAAATATCTGAAAAGGAACAAATCATCGGGTCAAGAAGAGGTCAAAACACTCACCAAGGCACGTGTAGAGAGGTCAGGGTCAAGACTGAGCTTCTCATTGGTGGCCATCTTATTCATCATTCGCAGGAGGAGATGCAGCTTCCGGCGGCGCACAGGGGGTAGCATGAGCAGCAACAGGCGGGCAGAGGTGGTGGCTGCCTCCCTGCCCTCCCTCGTTAGCAGTCCTGGAGATGAAGGGGAAGAGGAGGAAGGGTAAAAAGAAGTGTTTGTCGGTAATATAAAGTAGGGTGAAGGATGGTAGGAGAGGAGGGAAGGTAAAAGGAAGGGTATGTGTAGGGTATAAGGATAGGCATAGGATGGTAAGTAGTGGGTTTGAGAGAAGAGAAAGCTGAATGAAAGAAGAGGAGGGAAGAGGAAGAAAGAAGAGGGAAGAGGAAGGAAGAGGAGGGAAGAAGAGGGAAGAGGAAGGAAGAGGAGGGAAGATTATTCAGCAGTCCTCGAGATGAAAGGAGGAAGGGGAGGAAGGTAAAAGGAAAAGTTTGTGTGTAATATAAGGATGGATGAAGGATAGGAAGTGGTGGGTTTGGGAGAATAAATACAAGGAAAGGCTGAATGGAGGATGTAGGGAAGAAGAGGGGGAGAGGAGGGAAGAGGAGGGGAGAGGAGAGGAGAGGAAGGAAGACTATTCAACAGTCCTGGAGATGAAAGGAGGAGAGGGGAGGGTAAAAGGAGGAGTGTGTGTGGGGTATAAGGATGAAGGACAGTAAGATAGGATAGTGGTTGGGTATAAGGTTAGGTGAAGGATGGTAAGTGTCGGATTTGGGATAGAGAATAGGAGAGAAGGTTCAATGAAGGATGTAGAGAAGAGGAGGAAAGACTTGTTTGCAGTTCTAGAGATGAAAGGAGGGGGATGAGGGATAAGGGGAAAAGTTTGTGTAGAGTATAAGGTTGGGAGAAGAGAGGTAAATATTAGGTTTGGGAGAAAAAGAAGTAGAAGAGAAAGTTGAATGAAGGAAGAGGAAGGAAAAGGAGGGAAGACATTTCAGCAGTTCTAGAGATGAAAGGAGGAAAGAAGGAAAGGTAAAAGGAATAGTTTGTGGGTAATATAAGGATGGGTGAAGAAAAATAAGTAGTGGGTTTGTTTGAATGAATAGAAGAAAAGTCTGAATGAAAAAAAGTATAAATAACATTATAGTAGCATAGGCTGGCCAATGCAGATTTATAAAGTTAACGCCTTATTAATGATCAGTGCATCGTTAAGGTAAGTACTCGTGTATTAGTATTAAGCTGTGGTCAGGTATTAAGGAGTCATTCAAATACCCGACACTCAAAATTTTGTTAATATGTTCAAAGTGAATATGAGGTTCTGAAAAAATCAGTTAGGGCGTTAAATTAATGGTGAATCTGATAATGTGACTGATTAGTAAAGATGTTAATAAGACTGTGTGAGAAGGTTAAGTATTTAGTGTGACCTGTACTGACCTTGAAGTAATGATATCAAACATGGACAGTGAATGGAGTGGATTTGTCAAGGATTTGTGGCAGAAATGACCTGAAGTGAACTGACTCTAGATATAAACTGACTGTGGTTTAGGAATGAAGTGAAGTGAAGTGAAGTGAAGGACAATCAGACGACCTTGAGATGGTACATGAAGAGAAAGGATGAAGACAAGCTTAATAAGAGTAATGTAAAGAGGAGTGTGCAGATCCTCTTTTGTGTGGTAGAAGGGAGAGGAGTAGAATGTAAAGGGAACAAGCAGAAAAGGAGGTGGTGTATGATATGAATGAACTATATAGGGACTAACCTAACCTAACCTAATCTAATATCATAGAGACGGTTCTGCTACGACCATCCCTTTAGTGAGAGAGGAGGTAAGTGAAACATTTTGAAAACCAGTACAGTACATAAAGTATTGTACATCAAAACAGCGGCAGTGATGTGTACAGTAAAGTGGCAGCATGTGGTGATGATAACATTAGTTGTGGTGAGTATTGTAGTAGTGTTAGCAGGAGTGACACAAGCATCCAGCACGGCCTGAGCAGCTGTAGTGGCAGAAGGTAACACACAGGAGGGGTGTGGTAAGGGGTGGGTTGTTTAGTGTGGTGGCTAAGGTGTTACAGTTAAATTAAACCATGCAGTGTGAGGCCTACCAGGCAGACAAGCTTTGCTCCCCCAGAACACCTGTGCCCTTCGCCGGTGTCCGATGCGTCTCTTACTTGGCGATGAGTGGTAGTGCCGCCACACCCCGCCCCGCCCAAAGGGAGGGGGTGCCCGGCCGTGGGGGGTGCGGTCGGCCCACCCATCACTCAGCTCATTGGCCGAGGAGGACAGCTGTTTGTAGATGTCAGTGGAGGTGTCCTTGGAGGTGTCTCTGGAGGGGTGAGGCTGGGGTGTGTTGCCTAGGGGAAGGGATAATCAAGGATTAAAGGTGAGTGGTGAGCCTGAGGAAGATAATGATCAGTGGTCAGGGTGTGTTCTACTTCACAGTACATACAGTGGCCACAGTACTGACCTTTGCTCCGGGTGGAGGAGTAGATGCCGGCCATACCACTGATGGGCTGCAGGGAGGGTGAGGCCAGGGGTGTGTGGGAGGCCAGGGAGGTGGGAGTGCCGCCCCTGCTGGTGTGGGAAAGGGCTGAGTGGTAAAGGCTGTTCCCAGAGACATTGGAATGGATGCTGTGACTGAGACAGCCGTCAGGTGTGCGGGTCCTTAACCTTGACAGGGGCCGGGGGACGGGGGCCGGGGCTGGCCAGTGGTCAAGGAGGCCGGGGTCAGAGCGTGCACTGAGAGGTGCTGAAGGAACAGAGTCCAGGGTATCTGTGGAGTCTCCAGACGGGGCCAGAGCCAGGTTGAGGAAGCCGCCTGACTTGGTGCGCAGGTGTGCCAGTCTGGCCGCTGACCCCTCCGAGGATGCAGTGCTGACAGTGTCATCTTGGAGTGTACTTGCCAGGCTGGGGTTGATGTAACCTCCAGAGTCCGTCCTGAGGTGGTTGGGTCCGGCACCCTTCACCCGCCCGCCCCGCCTCTGGGTGAGTGAGTCGTCCCGCCCGTGTTTGCGCTTGATGGAGTCCCTGATGCGACTGGCCAGGCTTCTGGGGGGTGCTGGGGGGGGAGGGGCTGGAGGGTCAGCTTCAAAACACTGTAGGTTCCCAGCAGAGCGGGATCTGTTTAGGGGAGAAAGGGGGGCCAGGGGGGCCGTGATGTACTCTGTGCTGGCCGAGGACATGATGCTGGAGCGGAACAGGTCTGAGGCAGAGGATGCGTTGACAGTGGAGTCCCAGGGGCCAGCGGAGCCGGCGAGGAGAGGGACGGCCAGACTCTGTGGCCGTTGCCTCTCACCGTGCTGGAAGTGTATGGAGTCAACAGACTTCTGTGGGATGATCCTGGTGCGCGGGCTGTCCGAGGTGAAGGCTGTTTCAAAGCAGCAGTTGTGGGGGAGTGTGACACCCTCCAGTGGTTCAGTGGATCCCACCTTCACACCCTCTCTCCCACCACCACCACCACACTCCCGCCTCAGCCGCCGTGCCTGGTCATTGGTCTTGATGGAGCGCACAGTCTCCGGCCCGCGGCTCACCGGGCGGTCCTGGCTGCCATTCAGGAGACTGAGGGGACGTGGGGCATCCTGGTGCTCTGAAGGGGTGGTGCGTTGTGGCTGGCAGGCCCCTGTGAGGTGGTAGGGGGGAGGGGGCGTCCTTACACTGTGTGGGGCTGGTGGTGGTGGTGGTGGTGGCGGCAGGTGTTGGTGTTGTCCTTGGTGGTTCCTTTGACTCCCCTGGCACTGGGGTGAGGTGGTGTCAGGCAGGGAAGGATAGAGGCTGTCATCCTTGAAGTCTGTGTAGTCCCTGAGGCCTCGCAGCTTGAGGGACAGCAGCAGGCGGGAGGCTTCAGGGTGGCGCATGGCATCAAGGCGAGGGGTGTGCAGCCCACCATTACTCCCCTGCCCTGATAGCCTCCTGGCCCTCTCCTCCTCATGGGGCGTGGAGGTTGTCTGGCCACTCAGACTCATGTTAAGGATCAGATCCTCAACGGAGTCTGTGTCACTTGAAGGG